>JAQPPZ010013483.1:0-67707 GCA_028583015.1 Wollemia nobilis
TTATAGGCCTACATAAGAAAGTAATGACTATGGGGGATCATCTGCGTAGTTTAGAGATTTTAAGGTAATATAAAGAAGAAAATACTAATGAGACTATTCCTTGCACTTTAGATTTTTTAGGCCGACATAAATCTTCAGAAGATAAGTCTCATTATGAACAATATGAAAAAAATAGAAGAGATTGATGAAGATGAAAGTGTTGGCGGGGATGGAAGGAGAGGAAGGCCATCAAATTAGGAACAAAGATAAAAATAAAGTCAAAAGGATATTTATTTGGGAAGCCAAATAAAAATATCATAGGTGTTAACAAGAAGTGGGACTAGAACCACTAATAAAAATAAAAAGTGTTGATGGTGAAAATGATATTATCGAACATTAGGAATATGATAAAAGAAATAAAATTATGTAGTGAATAATGTAAGGATGCTTTTAATAAGATTTAGAAGGTGGGTGATTTTTTAGCAATTTTTTGTATAGGAGCTTTAGGCAGTATTACAATATTATGGGATAATTGTATATGGTATGGGCAACTATTAGAAGCAATAAGTAATTGGGTTGCTATATTTTTTGCACAAAAGAGTAAAACATCAAAGTTGAGGTTATAAATGCACATGCTCCAACTATAGTTGCTCACCGTGAAAGATGTTGGAAGGACCTTCGCATATTTTTATCAAATACAATGATGATTCATTGTAATCTATAGATTCTTTGGGTGATTTTAATATTGTTCTATCTCCTTTGGAAGAGAAGGGTGGTGTTTAAATATGGTTTAAATCAATGCAAGAATTTTCTTCATTTTTCAATTGAAAGGATATTTGGTATGTTAATCCCTCAAAATTTCAATATAGATGGCATAACAGACACAGTGGGCAAAATCATATAGCAAAAAGACTAGATAGATTCTTGCTATCTAGAAAATGGTGTCAAAAAAGTATACAATCTCTTCAGATATTTTATTGTGAGTAGGATTAGATCACAAACACATTATTTTGACTTGTGATTTACCTAATAATGGTCATCTAAATATATTTTACTTCCTCCCTATGTGGCTCAAAGACCTTGATTTTTTCTAGATGATTATGTTGTGGTGGGATGAATCAAAATTTGAAGGATCATGTATGTATAGGTTTGTTCAAAAGTTGAACTATTTAAAGGAGAAAATTAATATTTGGAATGACAACTCTTTTGGTAAAAAAGGAGTTTGAATCCAAGCTCAAAAATTTACAAGAGATAGGATAAAGTAATGGAATGGATCAAGATTCTTATAAGAAAGAAATATAATTACATTTTGATTTTCATAATGCATTGAAAAAGGAGTCATATTGGTTCCAAAAATCTAGAGGGAAGTGGCTCAAGGAAGGATATAGAAATTAAAAAATATATATTATGCTAGAAAGTATATGATAAATTTTCTTGGAATTTTCTATATACTATTGTAAAAAAATTTGGCTTTGATTATAGTTGGTGTGAATGGGTTAAATGATGTTATGGGACTACAAAATTTTCTATTTTAATCAATGTCTCTTGTTGGTTATTTCAAGTCATCTCGTGCACTTTGTTAAGGTGATCCAATTTCTCCTAATATATTTATTATTATTATGAAAGCATTAGGAAGAGCCTTTTCAAAGGTAAAAATTGAAGAAAAAGTCAAAGGTATTCTAGTTGTAAAAAATTATCCCACTGAATATCATCTCCAATTTGTTGATGACGCTTTTATTTTGGGCCATATCTAAGTTAATAAGTCCATGGAATTTAAGTCAATTTTATCATGATATGATAAGGCTAATAGACAATTGGTAAATACTATAAAATTTAGGATTTATTTCATTAATATTGCCCTATATTTACAACAACTTACTATGAATAATTTAGGATTTAAAATTAAAAAATTTCCATCAACCTACTTCAACATTCCTTTGTCTAATAAAGGAAATAAAAAGGATATTTGGATCTCTTTTTTGGATAGACTAAAAGCTTGCTTGGTAAGTTGGAAATGTAAGTTCTTAACCATGGAAGAAATTCTACAACTCATAAAGACTACATTGCAACCCATCCCTATTTATATGATGTCACTTTAAATATTTACAATAGGTATAGCATCCAAATTTGATAAAATTCAAACATAATTTCTATGGAGAGGTTTTGAGGAAAAATTTGTGTTTCCTATTTGTAAGTAGGATAGCATTTTCAAAGGAAAGAATATTGGAGGAACACATTTATGAGAGTGTAGACTTATGAATTTGGTATTAGGATCAAATATTGAGTGGATATTATACAAATAACAAGGATATAATTGGGCAAACATGTTACTCAAAAAATATATAGGTTCTCTTGATGCAATGAAATTAATTAGGAAAATAACTATACCCAAAAGATCATCAACATGGAAATTCATATTAGAGAGTTTATAATTGATAAATAAATATATTAGATGGTCAATTAATAAGGAGAGTTATGCAAATTAGAATAGTACTGGTGAGCCCCACAACCAACCAACACTCCCATACAGTTGTGCACAAAGTCCATAAATAGTAAAATCTTACAGAGTATAAAGAAGCATGCATCAATAAATCCAATTGGTGAAGGCCTTCAGGGAAATTATCTCTTCAAACAAACAAACCATTGATAATTATACCAAGGTTTTCCATAAATTCAATGTGGAAATTTTCCTCTCTAAAGATATGCTTTATCTCCCTATCCTCTCTAGACTAAAGAATTCACCTATATTCCATAATCACAACCTCAATATTTCAATCGGTGACTAAATCACCTTTGACCAAGTTTATAATATTAAGTGATTCTCCTTCAATGCAAACATTTTGGTACCTCATATTCTCCATAAGCAAGAGACCTTGGTAAAGGGATATAGCTTCCACAACATGGCAAGTTTGGATATCTAAAAATTGTGCATATGCCATCATAAGCTCATATTTATCATCTATAAGCATCCCTCTAGCACCAACATTACTGGGATTACTCTTTGAAGCTCCATAAAATTTTAGTTTAACCTAACCCGAAGAAGGATATTTCCACCTCACAAGGGTCTGGGGATTAGGACCAAGAAGACCAACAACCATATTACTCAATTGAAAGATAATTTTCCTTTCAATCTTAGCTGCCTCAAATCTATCCTCCTCCAAAGCCACAAAGGACATTTTATCCAAGGTGGAGGTCAAGACTCTGACACAACAAAGTTAGGATCTCTATTAAAGCTTTTAAAAATTATATTATTCCTCTCCTTCCACATCGACAAAAAAATATGTTTTAAACAGAAGTTCCAAAAATATTTCAACCTTAGAGAATAAAAAGGATATGACCATTGAGGGTAAATATCAACAAGTGAACTTGGCACCACCCAACTCAGTCTCAAAAAATTAAAAATAAAACTAAGAACTTGCACAAATAATTAGCATTGAAAGAATAGATGGCTTTTTGTTGCTCATTAGCACCACAAAGGTAGAATATGTTTGATATCAACCTCATTTTTTAATTTTTTTAATGGTTAAAATTTTATTATATGTTTCCAACCAAAAAAAAATATTCACCTTTGGTGTTAGACCCTTAAGCCATGCTTTGAAATGTGGGACCCACAAAGGACTCCTAATAGCAAATAGATTATAGGTAGACTTGACTAAAAAATATCTATTATTTTATCCTCCCTAGAAGATCTCATCCTCTTCATTTCTCTGTTTATTGACCTAAAACTTCAACTTATTAGAAATTAGAATCCAAGCTTCAAGTTCAATATTATTGAGAATACATTGGTCCAATGATTTTGAAACCTTCAACCCATTAACCACCTTCATAATGTCACCCAAATATCTTTCCAAAAATCAATCTTGAGTCCATCACCCAACCTCCACCTAAAACCTTTGAATATTAGCACCCTCAACTTTTTGAAACTCAACCAAAAGGCTGAACCAAAATTTAGTGGAGGATCAACAACCAAAAAATTCTTCTATCTCAAGTATTTGGCTGACCCAATGTTGGTCCAGTTGTTTTTAGTTTGATTTGCCAACTTCCATACCTATTTTACAAGTAAAGCCCTATTCATCTACCTGATGTTATGGAGACCTATGTCACCATCCTTTTTACGTCTACAGTCTTGCTCCTAAACAACTAAGTAAATTTTTTTCTTCTCATAAGAACTGGACCAAAGAAACAACTTTTGAATATATTTAATATTCGATAAAATCTTGTTAGAAATTATGAATATAGATAAGAAAAATGTTTGAATGCATTAAAAAGTAGAATTTACCAAGGTAGTCTTTTCAACTTGACTTAGGAGGGATCCCTTCCACCTGATCAGCTTCCTCTACAATCTTTCTACTACAGGTTTCCTAAAGTGAATCCTCGATCCTGCCTTTAATCAAACCTATTCCACCTCACAACCCAAGATGTGAGAAATTATCGTCTACCTTGCAAATTTGTAAGGTAATGTTGTAAATTAACAACTATGGAATGACTTGTAAGGTTCAAATTTGTAAAGTAATGTTTGATCGATATCACATTCAAAAATATAATTTCATATAACCTGAAACCTCATAAAAGTTAAAACAAACTAATTTTTACTTTACTTTTATGATTTTCTTCTTTTATCATAATCTAATTTGGTATCTGGTGTTAGGTACAATAGCAAAGAAATAGAGGAGTCAATATTTTTAAATTAATTGTTGTGGTTTATATGATTTTTTTAAAGTATTGTAAAGTATAATTAATTATTGAAATTTATATGTTTTTTTAATAATTAGTGCAAAGCATAATGAATAATACAACTAAAACCACATTTCTGAATGACTTATCCTAACATAACAATCATCTACTTACCATTAAACGCTCCTAATAAAATCTTTCTTATAATCCTTCTGATTTAATTTTAAACGAGTAAATGGAACGTATAACGACACAGGATATTGATTTCTTCCGTAAAAGGTGATGCTGAAATCAAGCGAAACAGATGCAAGCCTTGTTCAAACTCAAAGGAGTGTGTCAACATGCAAAATGAAGTGAACATTTAATGAAGGAGAAATGAAACAAGTGTATAGCGACACAGGATATTTGATTTCTTCCGTAAAAGGTGATGCTGAAATCAAACGAAACAGATCTCAAAGGACTGTGTCAACTTGCAAAATGAAGTGAATTTTTAATGAAGGGAAAAAGAGGGCAAGCATAAAAACTAAAACATAAATTCACAGTAGGTTTTACCTCAACTCCAATTCAAGAATTTCATGCCCAAACGCCTATGATTCGTCACATGTACAAAGCTCAGAAGATCTTTATTGATATCGAAAGAGGCAAAATGTAGAATACCTTGATGCTGGAAGGATGAATACATATATATCTTGCTAAGTCCATTGTTACATGGCGTGAATTCACAAAACAAGAAAAGAAGAAATAACACTTTTGAGAATTTGGAAGGAATTTCACCGAATTACAAACGCTGCACGTTATACAAAAAGAGGCCTCCATGAAATCGATGCAAGACAAGAAGAGCACCACCCAAGAGAGCAAGCCTCATCTTATTTCAGTGCCGAAATGTATACAGGCATCTAAGCATTGAGACAAATGAGAAAAGACGGGTAGGGGGGAATTTTTTTACAATATCAAGAGTGTCCTTGCGAGGGATTTGTAAATCATTAGAACGATGAAATCTACATCCAGCGAGGCATTATTTCGGATTCGATGAAAAACATAGGGCTTCTATGAATGAAAAAAATTACACACAATAGTCGCAGATCCCCAAAGGACAAGAAAACCTATATGTACAAATCAGCTCTAACCATAACATACGCAAGCTACAATCCCCATTACTGAATGCAAAGACAGTGGCTCGTAATTTTGGTTTTATGTGACTAGATCTCCAATGTGTGGCCTCGCCTTTAATGTGGCGGTTCACGAGCGAACAGGGGCAGGAAGGACGCTTTGGCGCTCCTGATCTTGCTGGAGGTGCTCGCAGACATGAACGAGCGACTGCAAATTGCAGCGGACGACGGTGTCGGCAAACGTACAGGTGTCCTCCTTGGTGTTTCCCTCGGGGATGCCCACGGTGTAAGACTCCAGAACGAGGGTCCAGGATCTGGCGCCGTCGGCGAACTCGTTCAGCGTGGTGACGGATCGGTAATTGCGGAGGCGGTGATCGCCACCGAGGATGCGGAAGCTGATAACGTGGTGGGCGTGGTCGAGGACCTCCAGGCGTTCCTTGCTGGTGGTGGCGGGTAGGTCGGAGACGAGGTTAACTTCCCTCAAACTGCCCACGCCGCCGTCGCCCGTCATCATGCAGCTCCGCACGAAGGGCTTGTAAGTCTGCGGCTTGTCGAACCTGCTCACCACCGACCACACCAAATCCACTCGGGCGTTCACCTTTTGCAACACCATCGACGAGCAGTGCTCCGCCGGCACCTCGTGCGTGTGGTGGTGCGTTATCACCTCTCGCAGAACTGCGTACTCCCGCTCGCTCAACCCGCCCGGAACGGACCGCCCTATCCTCATCAGCTGCTGCTCCTTCTCCTGCTGCCTCTGTTCCTCCCCTTCATTCTCCCCCTCCGCCTCCGCGTCCCCCTTCCTCATCTCTTCCTCCCTCTTCTCTCTCTTTTCACCCTGCAAATCCAGAAACCAGAAAGCGAAACCACTAAGACGACGCCGACGACATGAATAAATCTCCGACAAGTTTCTACTGCTTAGAACAACGGGCAATATCTTCGTCCTCGAGGCTCCGGACAGTAATGGCTGACGAAATGAAGAGGCTAAGGAAGACTAGCGGCGATATAGGATCATGCCTTGGATCGCCCTCCTCTCAGTCAAGAACGGATCGCCTCCCCTTTTAAATTTAGGTCTACCTTCCTTTCTTTCTTTCTTTGCACTTTTCCGCCTTCTCTCCCTCTTCCTTAGGAACCAACAACGTTACGCACTGCGCACCATCGTCCGGCGCCAAATACGAAATAATTCATTCCATTGTTTTTATTGGAAATTTATCTAATATTTGCGCTTGTTGTTTCGGATGTATTTTGTAACATAAATAAATAAATAAACGTGATATTTATTTATCCACTTAGTTAGGGTGGAAGTCCCAAAGCCTCATCTGTTAAGCTTATTTAGGAGAAATCTATGTTTAAATCTTGTCAAATAGACATATACAAAATCTCCAATCTATTTTAATATCATTATGGGTTTTGATGTAATACAAGTAGTGCTAATATTTAATACTAGTAAATGGTGGTAATGTAATAGAAGTGGTATTGGTTTTAATATTTTATAATTAATTTATAAGTAATAATTATATTACTTATGTTTAAGACATCCTTTCATATATATATATATATATATGGTTGAATCTCAAAAATAATACTTTAAGAAAAATGTAAGTTTAATGAAGAAAGAGTCTATGAAAAACCTTGTCTAAAATAGCAGATTCTACACCTGAAGTGATTATCAAGGATGAGATGATTGAGAATGATATAATGGTTCTTAAAACCAAAGGGTTAATATGTAAGTTTCATGGATACTAGCTAGATATTTTTAGATTCAAAATTGGATCAAGTGGTAATGGAGATTAAACTCAAATTAGTCCATGACTTTTCTTCCAAAAGTTTTTTTTATCATTATTTTCTCTAGTTCAAAAATAAGGGATAAAATAATGGATGGAAGCCCATGGTTGAGGGGTACGGATGCATTTCATTTAAGACCTTGGAGTGAGAATTTTTTTGTGGATACAAAAACTATTAAAAGGCATCTATTATAGATTAGGCTTTTTGGACTTCCTTATCAAATCATCAATAAGGAGGTTTTCAAAAATATTGGTAATACTTTAGGTGAATTCAACCAAGAGGAAACAACTACTAGGGAGAGAAGACATGGTATATACACTCGAATATATTTTTTCATGGGTATTTCAAAATCTTTACCATAGTCAATTAGAATTAAATTTGAACCAAGAGAATGTGATCAACAAGTGGATTATGAAAAATATTACATTTTGATGTCACAAATATCATGAAACTAGGCACATTGCAAAATACTTCAATGTGAAGAAGATGAAGAGATGGAAATTTTTAAGCATGAGCTTCAATTTGAAATAAGGAGATGATATCATAGGATAAGATAGGTCAAATTAAGGATTTTTCACTTCTAAGATAGTGGCAAGAAAAACCCCTCTACATAATCAAATGGCAAAGGCTATAATAGTTCAGTTGAATCAACTATTAGAAGAAAAAATGATGAGGTATGAGGAAGTACAATGCACAAGTTCAAATATAGAAGGATATAAAGATGCAAAGTAAGAGGGGAAGGCAAATTTTAAAGCAAAGGGAGATGGAAAAGTTTATTTTAAAGTAAATGAGGTGAAGGAGGTCAAGCTTAATCTAAGTAATCATATTCCATCAACCTACTTCACATTCCCTTGTCTATAAAGGAAAAAAAAGGATTTTGGATCTCTGGGCGGGAAGAAATTCTACAACTCATAAAACTACTTTGCCCCCGGGGGAGAGGTTTTGAGGAAAAATTGTGTTTCCTATTTGTAAGTAGGATAGGATTTGTAAAGGAAAGAATATTGGAGGAACACATTTACGAGAGTGTAGACTTATGAATTTGGTATTAGGATAAAATCTTGGTGGAAAAAGGAAAATAAGGGAAACAAATAACTCAAAAAAAATCATCAACATGGAACTTTAAATTAGATAGTTTATAATTGATGAATAAATTTATTAGATGGTCAATTAATAAGGAGAGTTATGCAAATTAGAATAGTACTAGTGAGCCCCACAACCAACCAACACTCCTATATAGTTGTGCACAAAGTCCTTCATAAATAGCAAAATCTTACAGAGTATAAAGAAGCATGCATCAATAAATCCAATTGGTGAAGGCCTTCAGGGAAATTATCTCTTCAAACAAACAAACCATTGATAATTATACCAAGGTTTTCCATAAAGTCAATGTGGAAATTTTCCTCTCTAAAGATATGCTTTATCTCCCTATCCTCTCTAGCCTAAATAATTCACCTATATTCCATAATCACAACCTCAATATTTCAATCGGGGACTAAATCACCTTTGACCAAGTTTATAATATTAAGTGAGTCTCCTTCAATGCAAACATTTTGGTACCTCATATTCTCCATAAGCAAGAGACCTTGGTAAAGGGATATAGATTCCACAACATGGCAAGTTTGGATATCTAAAAATTGTGCATATGCCATCATAAGCTCATATTTGTCATCCGTAAGCATCCCTCTAGCACCAACATTATCGGGATTACTCTTTGAAGCTCCATAAAATTTTAGTTTAACCTAACCCGAAGAAGGATATTTCCACCTCACAAGGGTCTGGGGATTAGGACCAAGAAGACCAACAACCATATTACTCAATTGAAAGATAATTTTCCTTTCAATCTTAGCTGCCTCAAATCTATCCTCCTCCAAAGCCACAAAGGACATTTTATCCAAGGTGGAGGTCAAGACTCTGACACAACAAAGTTAGGATCTCTATTAAAGCTTTTAAAAATTATATTATTCCTCTCCTTCCACATCGACCAAAAAAGATATGTTAAACAGAAGTTCCAAAAATATTTCAACCTTAGAGAATAAAAAGGATATGACCATTGAGGGAAAATATCAACAAGTGAACTTGGCACCACCCAACTCAGTCTCAAAAAATTAAAAATAAAACTAAGAACTTGCACAAATAATTAGCATTGAAAGAATAGATGGCTTTTTGTTGCTCATTAGCACCACAAAGGTAGAATATGTTTGATATCAACTTCTTTTTTAATATTTTAATGGTTAAAATTTTATTATAAGTTTCCAACCAAAAAAAATATATTCACCTTTGGTGTTAGACCCTTAAGCCATACTTTGAAATGTGGGACCCACAAAGGACTCCTAATAGCCAACAGATTATAGGTAGACTTGACTAAAAAAGATCTATTATTTTACCCTACCTAGAAGATCTCATCCTCTTCATTTCTCTGTTTATTGACCTAAAACTTCAACTTATTAGAAATTAGAATCCAAGCTTCAAGTTCAATATTATTGAGAATACATTGGTCCAATGATTTTGAAACCTTCAACCCATTAACCACCTTCATAATGTCACCCAAATATCTTTCCAAAAATCAATCTTGAGTCCATCACCCAACCTCCACCTAAAACCTTTTAATATTAGCACCCTCAACTTTTTGAAACTCGACCAAAAGGTTGAACCAAAAGTTAGTAGAGGATCAACAATAAAAAAATTCTCCTATCTCACGTATTTTTCTAACACAATGTTGATCCAACTAGTTTAGTTTGATTTGCCAACTTCCTTTCCTATTTTACAAGAAAAGCCTTATTCATCTACCCGATGTTATGGAGACCTATGTCACCATCCTTTTTAGGTCTACAATCTTGCTCCTAAACAAATAAGTAAATTCTTTTCTTCTCATAAGAACTGGACCAAAGAAACAACTTTTGAATATATTTAATATTCGATAAAATCTTGCTACAAATTATGAGTATAGATAAGAAAAAGTTTGAATGCATTAAAAATTAGAATTTACCAGGGTAGTCTTTTCAACTTGACTTAGGAGGGATCCCTTCCACCTGATCAGCTTCCTCTACAATCTTTCTACTACAGGTTTCCTAAAGTGAATCCTCGATCCTGCCTTTAATCAAACCTATTCCACCTCACAACCCAAGATGTGAGAAATTATCCTCTGCCTTGCAAATTTGTAAGGTAATGTTGTAAATTAACAACTATGGAATGACTTGTAAGGTTCAAATTTGTAATGTAATGTTTGATCGATATCACATTCAAAAATATAATTTCATATAACCTGAAACCTCATAAAAGTTAAAACAAACTAATTTTTACTTTACTTTTATGATTTTCTTCTTTTATCATAAACTAATTTGGTATGTGGTGTTAGGTACAATAGGAAAGAAATAGAGGAGTCAATATTTTTAAATTAATTTTTGAGGTTTATATGATTTTTTTAAAGTATTGTAAAGTATAATTAATTATTAAGATTTATACGTTTTTTTTTTTTTTTAATAGTGCACAGCATAATGAATGATACAACTGAAACCACATTTCTGGATGACTTATCCTAACATAACAATCATCTACTTACCATTAAACTCTCCTAATAAAATCTTTCTTATAATCCTTCTGATTTAATTTTAAACGAGTAAATGAAACGTATAACGACACAGGATATTGATTTCTTCCGTAAAAGGTGATGCTGAAATCAAGCGAAACAGATGCAAGCCTTGTTCAAACTCAAAGGAGTGTGTCAACTTGCAAAATGAAGTGAACATTTAATGAAGGAGAAATGAAACAAGTGTATAGCGACACAGGATATTTGATTTCTTCCGTAAAAGGTGATGCTGAAATCAAACGAAACAGATCTCAAAGGACTGTGTCAACTTGCAAAATGAAGTGAATTTTTAATGAAGGGAAAAAGAGGGCAAGCATAAAAACTAAAACATAAATTCACAGT
The DNA here is from genome assembly GCA_028583015.1 of Wollemia nobilis. Classification (NCBI taxonomy): domain Eukaryota; kingdom Viridiplantae; phylum Streptophyta; class Pinopsida; order Araucariales; family Araucariaceae; genus Wollemia; species Wollemia nobilis. The sequence goes on from JAQPPZ010013483.1 coordinate 11,473, forward strand.
AGGTTTTACCTCAACTCCAATTCAAGAATTTCATGCCCAAACGCCTATGATTCGTCACATGTACAAAGCTCAGAAGATCTTTATTGATATCGAAAGAGGAAAAATGTAGAATGCCTTGATGATGGAAGGATGAATACATATATATCTTGCTAAGTCCATTGTTACATGGCGTGAATTCACAAAACAAGAAAAGAAGAAATAACACTTTTGAGAATTTGGAAGGAATTTCACCGAATTACAAACGCTGCACGTTATACAAAAAGAGGCCTCCATGAAATCGATGCAAGACAAGAAGAGCACCACCCAAGAGAGCAAGCCTCATCTTATTTCAGTGCCGAAATGTATACAGGCATCTAAGGATTGAGACAAATGAGAAAAGACGGGTAGGGGGGAATTTTTTTACAATATCAAGAGTGTCCTTGCAAGGGATTTGTAAATCATTAGAACTATGAAATCTACATCCAGCGAGGCATTATTTCGGATTCGATGAAAAACATAGGGCTTCTATGAATGAAAAAAATTACACACAATAGTCGCAGATCCCCAGAGGCCAAGAAAACCTATATGTACAAATCAGCTCTAACCATAACGTACGCAAGCTACAATCCCCATTACTGAATGCAAAGACAGTGGCTCGTAATTTTGGTTTTATGTGACTAGATCTCCAATGTGTGGCCTCGCCTTTAATGTGGCGGTTCACGAGCGAACAGGGGCAGGAAGGACGCTTTGGCGCTCCTGATCTTGCTGGAGGTGCTCGCAGACCTGAACGAGCGACTGCAAATTGCAGCGGACGACGGTGTCGGCAAACGTACAGGTGTCCTCCTTGGTGTTTCCCTCGGGGATGCCCACGGTGTAAGACTCCAGAACGAGGGTCCAGGATCTGGCGCCGTCGGCGAACTCGTTCAGCGTGGTGACGGATCGGTAATTGCGGCTTGTCGGTAACTCCTCACGAAGGGCTTGTAAGTCTGCGGCTTGTCGAACCTGCTCACCACCGACCACACCAAATCCACCCGCGCGTTCACCTCGTGCGTGTGGTGGTGCGTTATCATCTCTCGCAGAACTGCGTACTCCCGCTCGCTCAACCCGCCCGGAACGGACCGCCCTATCCTCATCAGCTGCTGCTCCTTCTCCTGCTGCCTCTGTTCCTCCCCTTCATTCTCCCCCTCCGCCTCCGCGTCCCCCTTCCTCATCTCTTCCTCCCTCTTCCCTCTCTTTTCACCCTGCAAATCCAGCAACCAGAAAGCGAAACCACTAAGACGACGCCGACGACATGAATAAATCTCCGACAAGTTTCTACTGCTTAGAACAACGGGCAATATCTTCGTCCTCGAGGCTCCGGAGAGTAATGGCTGACGAAATGAAGAGGCTAAGGAAGACTAGCGGCGATATAGGATCATGCCTTGGATCGCCCTCCTCTCATTCAAGAACGGATCGCCTCCCCTTTTAAATTTAGGTCTACCTTCCTTTCTTTCTTTCTTTGCACTTTTCCCCCTTCTCTCCCTCCTCCTTAGGAACTAACAACGTTACGCACTGCGCACCATCGTCCGGCGCCAAATACGAAATAATTCATTCCATTGTTTTTATTGGAAATTTATCTAATATTTGCGCTTGTTGTTTCGGGTGTATTTTGTAATATAAATAAATAAATAAACGTGATATTCATTTATTCGCTTAGTTAGGGTCGAAGTCCCAAAGCCTCATCTATTAAGCCTATTTAGGAGAAATCTATGTTTAAATCTTGTCAAATAGACATATACAAAATCTCCAATCTATTTTAATATCATTATGGGTTTTGATGTAATACAAGTAGTGCTAATATTTAATACTAGTATATGGTGGTAATGTAATAGAAGTGGTATTGGTTTTAATATTTTATAATTAATTTACAAGTAATAATTATCTTACTTATGTTTAAGACATCCTTTCATATATATATATATATGGTTGAATCTCAAAAATAATACTTTAAGAAAAATGTAAGTTTAATGAAGAAAGAGTCTATGAAAAACCTTGTCTAAAATAGCAGATTCTACACCTGAAGTGATTATCAAGGATGAGATGATTGAGAATGATATAATGGTTCTTAAAACCAAAGGGTTAATATGTAAGTTTCATGGATACTAGCTAGATTTTTTTAGATTCAAAATTGGATCAAGTGGTAATGGAGATTAAATTCAAATTAGTCCATGACTTTTCTTCCAAAAGATTTTTTTATCATTATTTTCTCTAGTTCAAAAATAAGGGATAAAATAATGGATGGAAGCCCATGGTTGAGGGGTACGGATGCATTTCATTTAAGACCTTGGAGTGAGAATTTTTTTGTGGATACAAAAACTGTTAAAAGGCATCTATTATAGATTAGGCTTTTTGGACATCCTTATCAAATCATCAATAAGGAGGTTTTCAAAAATATTGGTAATACTTTAGGTGAATTCAACCAAGAGGAAACAACCCATTAACCACCTTCATAATGTCACCCAAATATCTTTCCAAAAATCAATCTTGAGTCCATCACCCAACCTCCACCTAAAACCTTTGAATATTAGCACCCTCAACTTTTCGAAACTCAACCAAAAGGCTGAACCAAAATTTAGTGGAGGATCAACAACCAAAAAATTCTTCTATCTCAAGTATTTGGCTGACCCAATGTTGGTCCAGTTGTTTTTAGTTTGATTTGCCAACTTCCATACCTATTTTACAAGTAAAGCCTTATTCATATACCTGATGTTATGGAGACCTATGTCACCATCCTTTTTAGGTCTACAATCTTGCTCCTAAACAACTAAGTAATTTTTTTTCTTCTCATAATAACTGGACCAAAGAAACAACTTTTGAATATATTTAATATTCGATAAAATCTTGTTACAAATTATGAGTATAGATAAGAAAAAGTTTGAATGCATTAAAAAGTAGAATTTACCAGGGTAGTCTTTTCAACTTGACTTAGGAGGGATCCCTTCCACCTGATCAGCTTCCTCTACAATCTTTCTACTACAGGTTTCCTAAAGTGAATCCTCGATCCTGCCTTTAATCAAAGCTATTCCACCTCACAACCCAAGATGTGAGAAATTATCCTCTGCCTTGCAAATTTGTAAGGTAATGTTGTAAATTAACAACTATGGAATGACTTGTAAGGTTCAAATTTGTAAAGTAATGTTTGATCGATATCACATTCAAAAATATAATTTCATATAACCTGAAACCTCATAAAAGTTAAAACAAACTAATTTTTACTTTACTTTTATGATTTTCTTCTTTTATCATAAACTAATTTGGTATGTGGTGTTAGGTACAATAGGAAAGAAAAAGAGGAGTCAATATTTTTAAATTAATTTTTGAGGTTTATATGAATTTTTTAAAGTATTGTAAAGTATAATTAATTATTAAGATTTATATGTTTTTTTTTTTTTTTTAATAGTGCAAAGCATAATGAATGATACAACTGAAACCACATTTCTGGATGACTTATCCTAACATAACAATCATCTACTTACCATTAAACGCTCCTAATAAAATCTTTCTTATAATCCTTCTGATTTAATTTTAAACGAGTAAATGGAACGTATAACGACACAGGATATTGATTTCTTCCGTAAAAGGTGATGCTGAAATCAAGCGAAACAGATGCAAGCCTTGTTCAAACTCAAAGGAGTGTGTCAACTTGCAAAATGAAGTGAACATTTAATGAAGGAGAAATGAAACAAGTGTATAGCGACACAGGATATTTGATTTCTTCCGTAAAAGGTGATGCTGAAATCAAACGAAACAGATCTCAAAGGACTGTGTCAACTTGCAAAAGGAAGTGAATTTTTAATGAAGGGAAAAAGAGGGCAAGCATAAAAACTAAAACATAAATTCACAGTAGGTTTTACCTCAACTCCAATTCAAGAATTTCATGCCCAAACGCCTATGATTCGTCACATGTACAAAGCTCAGAAGATCTTTATTGATATCGAAAGAGGCAAAATGTAGAATGCCTTGATGATGCAAGGGTGAATACATATATATCTTGCTAAGTCCATTGTTACATGGCGTGAATTCACAAAACAAGAAAAGAAGAAATAACACTTTTGAGAATTTGGAAGGAATTTCACCGAATTACAAACGCTGCACGTTATACAAAAAGAGGCCTCCATGAAATCGATGCAAGACAAGAAGAGCACCACCCAAGAGAGCAAGCCTCATCTTATTTCAGTGCCGAAATGTATACAGGCATCTAAGCATTGAGACAAATGAGAAAAGACGGGTAGGGGGGAATTTTTTTACAATATCAAGAGTGTCCTTGCGAGGGATTTGTAAATCATTAGAACGATGAAATCTACATCCAGCGAGGCATTATTTCGGATTCGATGAAAAACATAGGGCTTCTATGAATGAAAAAAATTACACACAATAGTCGCAGATCCCCAAAGGCCAAGAAAACCTATATGTACAAATCAGCTCTAACCATAACATACGCAAGCTACAATCCCCATTACTGAATGCAAAGACAGTGGCTCGTAATTTTGGTTTTATGTGACTAGATCTCCAATGTGTGGCCTCGCCTTTAATGTGGCGGTTCACGAGCGAACAGGGGCAGGAAGGACGCTTTGGCGCTCCCGATCTTGCTGGAGGTGCTCGCAGACCTGAACGAGCAACTGCAAATTGCAGCGGACGACGGTGTCGGTAAACGTACAGGTGTCCTCCTTGGTGTTTCCCTAGGGGATGCCCACGGTGTAAGACTCCAGAACGAGGGTCCAGGATCTGGCGCCGTCGGCGAACTCGTTCAGCGTGGTGACGGATCGGTAATTGCGGAGGCGGTGATCGCCACCGAGGATGCGGAAGCTGATAACGTGGTGGGCGTGGTCGAGGACCTCCAGGCGTTCCTTGCTGGTGGTGGCGGGTAGGTCGGAGACGAGGTTAACTTCCCTCACACTGCCCACGCCGCCGTCGCCCGTCATCATGCAGCTCCGCACGAAGGGCTTGTAAGTCTGCGGCTTGTCGAACCTGCTCACCACCGACCACACCAAATCCACTCGGGCGTTCACCGTTTGCAACACCATCGACGAGCAGTGCTCCGCCGGAACCTCGTGCGTGTGGTGGTGCGTTATCATCTCTCGCAGAACTGCGTACTCCCGCTCGCTCAACCCGCCCGGAACGGACCGCCCTATCCTCATCAGCTGCTGCTCCTTCTCCTGCTGCCTCTGTTCCTCCCCTTCATTCTCCCCCTCCGCCTCCGCGTCCCCCTTCCTCATCTCTTCCTCCCTCTTCTCTCTCTTTTCACCCTGCAAATCCAGAAACCAGAAAGCGAAACCACTAAGACGACGCCGACGACATGAATAAATCTCCGACAAGTTTCTACTGCTTAGAACAACGGGCAATATCTTCGTCCTCGAGGCTCCGGACAGTAATGGCTGACGAAATGAAGAGGCTAAGGAAGACTAGCGGCGATATAGGATCATGCCTTGGATCGCCCTCCTCTCAGTCAAGAACGGATCGCCTCCCCTTTTAAATTTAGGTCTACCTTCCTTTCTTTCTTTCTTTGCACTTTTCCGCCTTCTCTCCCTCTTCCTTAGGAACCAACAACGTTACGCACTGCGCACCATCGTCCGGCGCCAAATACGAAATAATTCATTCCATTGTTTTTATTGGAAATTTATCTAATATTTGCGCTTGTTGTTTCGGATGTATTTTGTAACATAAATAAATAAATAAACGTGATATTTATTTATCCACTTAGTTAGGGTGGAAGTCCCAAAGCCTCATCGGTTAAGCTTATTTAGGAGAAATCATGTTTAAATCTTGTCAAATAGACATATACAAAATCTCCAATCTATTTTAATATCATTATGGGTTTTGATGTAATACAAGTAGTGCTAATATTTAATACTAGTAAATGGTGGTAATGTAATAGAAGTGGTATTGGTTTTAATATTTTATAATTAATTTATAAGTAATAATTATATTACTTATGTTTAAGACATCCTTTCATATATATATATATATATATGGTTGAATCTCAAAAATAATACTTTAAGAAAAATGTAAGTTTAATGAAGAAAGAGTCTATGAAAAACTTTGTCTAAAATAGCAGATTCTACACCTGAAGTGATTATCAAGGATGAGATGATTGAGAATGATATAATGGTTCTTAAAACCAAAGGGTTAATATGTAAGTTTCATGGATACTAGCTAGATTTTTTTAGATTCAAAATTGGATCAAGTGGTAATGGAGATTAAATTCAAATTAGTCCATGACTTTTCTTCCAAAAGTTTTTTTTATCATTATTTTCTCTAGTTCAAAAATAAGGGATAAAATAATGGATGGAAGCCCATGGTTGAGGGGTACGGATGCATTTCATTTAAGACCTTGGAGTGAGAATTTTTTTGTGGATACAAAAACTATTAAAAGGCATCTATTATAGATTAGGCTTTTTGGACTTCCTTATCAAATCATCAATAAGGAGGTTTTCAAAAATATTGGTAATACTTTAGGTGAATTCAACCAAGAGGAACCAACTACTAGGGAGAGAAGACATGGTATATACACTCGAATATATTTTTTCATGGGTATTTCAAAATCTTTACCATAGTCAATTAGAATTAAATTTGAACCAAGAGAATGTGATCAACAAGTGGATTATGAAAAATATTACATTTTGATGTCACAAATATCATGAAACTAGGCACATTGCAAAATACTTCAATGTGAAAAAGATGAAGAGATGGAAATTTTTAAGCATGAGCTTCAATTTGAAATAAGGAGATGATATCATAGGATAAGATAGGTCAAATTAAGGATTTTTCACTTCTAAGATAGTGGCAAGAAAAACCCCTCTACATAATCAAATGGCAAAGGCTATAATAGTTCAGTTGAATCAACTATTAGAAGAAAAAATGATGAGGTATGAGGAAGTACAATGCACAAGTTCAAATATAGAAGGATATAAAGATGCAAAGTAAGAGGGGAAGGCAAATTTTAAAGCAAAGGGAGATGGAAAAGTTTATTTTAAAGTAAATGAGGTGAAGGAGGTCAAGCTTAATCTAAGTAAATCATATTCCATCAACCTACTTCAACATTCCTTTGTCTAATAAAGGAAATAAAAAGGATATTTGGATCTCTTTTTTGGATAGACTAAAAGCTTGCTTGGCAGGTTGGAAATGTAAGTTCTTAACCATGGAAGAAATTCTACAACTCATAAAGACTACATTGCAACCCATCCCTATTTATATGATGTCACTTTCAAGATTTACAATAGGTATAGCATCCAAATTTGATAAAATTCAAACATAATTTCTATGGAGAGGTTTTGAGGAAAAAATTGTGTTTCCTATTTGTAAGTAGGATAGCATTTTCAAAGGAAAGAATATTGGAGGAACACATTTACGAGAGTGTAGACTTATGAATTTGGTATTAGGATAAAATCTTGAGTGGATATTATACAAATAAAAAGGATATAATTGGGCAAACATGTTACTCAAAAAATATATAGGTTCTCTTGATGCAATGAAATTTATTAGGAAAATAACTATACCCAAAAGATCATCAACATGGAAATTCATATTAGAGAGTTTATAATTGATAAAGAAATTTATTAGATGGTCAATTAATAAGGAGAGTTATGCAAATTAGAATAGTACTGGTGAGCCCCACAACCAACCAACACTCCCATACAGTTGTGCACAAAGTCCATAAATAGTAAAATCTTACAGAGTATAAATAAGCATGCATCAATAAATCCAATTGGTGAAGGCCTTGAGGGAAATTATCTCTTCAAACAAACAAACCATTGATAATTATACCAAGTTTTTCCATAAATTCAATTTGGAAATTTTCCTTTCTAAAGATATGCTTTATCTCCCTATCCTCTCTAGCCTAAAGAATTCACCTATATTCCATAATCACAACCTCAATATTTCAATCGGGGACTAAATCACCTTTGACCAAGTTTATAATATTAAGCGAGTCTCCTTCAATGCAAACATTTTGGTACCTCATATTCTCCATAAGCAAGAGACCTTGGTAAAGGGATATAGCTTCCACAACATGGCAAGTTTGGATATCTAAAAATTGTGCATATGCCATCATAAGCTCATATTTATCATCTGTAAGCATCCCTCTAGCACCAACATTACTGGGATTACTCTTTGAAGCTCCATAAAATTTTAGTTTAACCTAACCCGAAGAAGGATATTTCCACCTCACAAGGGTCTAGGGATTAGGACCAAGAAGACCAACAACCATATTACTCAATTGAAAGATAATTTTCCTTTCAATATTAGCTGCCTCAAATCTATCCTCCTCCAAAGCCACAAAGGACATTTTATCCAAGGTGGAGGTCAAGACTCTGACACAACAAAATTAGGATCTCTATTAAAGCTTTTAAAAATTATATTATTCCTCTCCTTCCACATCGACAAAAAAATATGTTTTAAACAGAAGTTCCAAAAATATTTCAACCTTAGAGAATAAAAAGGATATGACCATTGAGGGAAAATATCAACAAGTGAACTTGGCACCACCCAACTCAGTCTCAAAAAATTAAAAATAAAACTAAGAACTTGCACAAATAATTAGCATTGAAAGAATAGATGGCTTTTTGTTGCTCATTAGCACCACAAAGGTAGAATATGTTTGATATCAACCTCATTTTTTAATTTTTTTAATGGTTAAAATTTTATTATATGTTTCCAACCAAAAAAAATATTCACCTTTGGTGTTAGACCCTTAAGCCATGCTTTGAAATGTGGGACCCACAAAGGACTCCTAATAGCAAACAGATTATAGGTAGACTTGACTAAAAAATATCTATTATTTTATCCTCCCTAGAAGATCTCATCCTCTTCATTTATCTGTTTATTGACCTAAAACTTCAACTTATTAGAAATTAGAATCCAAGCTCCAAGTTCAATATTATTGAGAATACATTGCTCCAATGATTTTGAAACCTTCAACCCATTAACCACCTTCATAATTTCACCCAAATATCTTTCCAAAAATCAATCTTGAGTCCATCACCCAACCTCCACCTAAAACCTTTGAATATTAGCACCCTCAACTTTTCGAAACTCAACCAAAAGGCTGAACCAAAATTTAGTGGAGGATCAACAACCAAAAAATTCTTCTATCTCAAGTATTTGGCTGACCCAATGTTGGTCCAGTTGTTTTTAGTTTGATTTACCAACTTCTATACCTATTTTACAAGTAAAGCCCTATTCATCTACCTGATGTTATGGAGACCTATGTCACCATCCTTTTTACGTCTACAATCTGGCTCCTAAACAACTAAGTAAATTTTTTTCTTCTCATAAGAACTGGACCAAAGAAACAACTTTTTAATATATTTAATATTCGATAAAATCTTGTTAGAAATTATGAATATAGATAAGAAAAAGTTTGAATGCATTAAAAAGTAGAATTTACCAAGGTAGTCTTTTCAACTTGACTTAGGAGGGATCCCTTCCACCTAATCAGCTTCCTCTACAATCTTTCTACTACAGGTTTCCTAAAGTGAATCCTCGATCCTGCCTTTAATCAAACCTATTCCACCTCACAACCCAAGATGTGAGAAATTATTTTCTACCTTGCAAATTTGTAAGGTAATGTTGTAATTTAACAACTATGGAATGACTTGTAAGGTTCAAATTTGTAAAGTAATGTTTGATCGATATTACGTTCAAAAATATAATTTCATATAACCTGAAACCTCATAAAAGTTAAAACAAACTGATTTTTACTTTACTTTTATGATTTTCTTCTTTTATCATAGTATCTGGTGTTAGGTACAATAGGAAAGAAATAGAGGAGTCAATATTTTTAAATTAATTGTTGTGGTTTATATGATTTTTTTTAAGTATTGTAAAGTATAATTAATTATTAAGATTTATACGTTTTTTTTTTTTTTAATAGTACAAAGCATAATGAATGATACAACTGAAATCACATTTCTGAATGACTTATCCTAACATAACAATCATCTACTTACCATTAAACGCTCCTAATAAAATCTTTCTTATAATCCTTCTGATTTAATTTTAAACGAGTAAATGAAACGTATAACGACACAGGATATTGATTTCTTCCGTAAAAGGTGATGCTGAAATCAAGCGAAACAGATGCAAGCCTTGTTCAAACTCAAAGGAGTGTGTCAACTTGCAAAATTAAGTAAACATTTAATGAAGGAGAAATGAAACAAGTGTATAGCGACACAGGATATTTGATTTCTTCCGTAAAAGGTGATGCTGAAATCAAACGAAACAGATCTCAAAGGACTGTGTCAACTTGCAAAATGAAGTGAATTTTTAATGAAGGGAAAAAGAGGGCAAGCATAAAAACTAAAACATAAATTCACAGTAGGTTTTACCTCAACTCCAATTCAAGAATTTCATGCCCAAACACCTATGATTCGTCACATGTACAAAGCTCAGAAGATCTTTATTGATATCGAAAGAGGCAAAATGTAGAATACCTTGATGCTAGAAGGATGAATACATATATATCTTGCTAAGTCCATTGTTACATGGCGTGAATTCACAAAACAAGAAAAGAAGAAATAACACTTTTGAGAATTTGGAAGGAATTTCACCGAATTACAAACGCTGCACGTTATACAAAAAGAGGCCTCCATGAAATCGATGCAAGACAAGAAGAGCACCACCCAAGAGAGCAAGCCTCATCTTATTTCAGTGCCGAAATGTATACAGGCATCTAAGCATTGAGACAAATGAGAAAAGACGGGTAGGGGGGAATTTTTTTACAATATCAAGAGTGTCCTTGCGAGGGATTTGTAAATCATTAGAACGATGAAATCTACATCCAGCGAGGCATTATTTCGGATTCGATGAAAAACATAGGGCTTCTATGAATGAAAAAAATTACACACAATAGTCGCAGATCCCCAAAGGACAAGAAAACCTATATGTACAAATCAGCTCTAACCATAACATACGCAAGCTACAATCCCCATTACTGAATGCAAAGACAGTGGCTCGTAATTTTGGTTTTATGTGACTAGATCTCCAATGTGTGGCCTCGCCTTTAATGTGGCGGTTCACGAGCGAACAGGGGCAGGAAGGACGCTTTGGCGCTCCTGATCTTGCTGGAGGTGCTCGCAGACATGAACGAGCGACTGCAAATTGCAGCGGACGACGGTGTCGGCAAACGTACAGGTGTCCTCCTTGGTGTTTCCCTCGGGGATGCCCACGGTGTAAGACTCCAGAACGAGGGTCCAGGATCTGGCGCCGTCGGCGAACTCGTTCAGCGTGGTGACGGATCGGTAATTGCGGAGGCGGTGATCGCCACCGAGGATGCGGAAGCTGATAACGTGGTGGGCGTGGTCGAGGACCTCCAGGCGTTCCTTGCTGGTGGTGGCGGGTAGGTCGGAGACGAGGTTAACTTCCCTCACACTGCCCACGCCGCCGTCGCCCGTCATCATGCAGCTCCGCACGAAGGGCTTGTAAGTCTGCGGCTTGTCGAACCTGCTCACCACCGACCACACCAAATCCACTCGGGCGTTCACCTTTTGCAACACCATCGACGAGCAGTGCTCCGCCGGCACCTCGTGCGTGTGGTGGTGCGTTATCACCTCTCGCAGAACTGCGTACTCCCGCTCGCTCAACCCGCCCGGAACGGACCGCCCTATCCTCATCAGCTGCTGCTCCTTCTCCTGCTGCCTCTGTTCCTCCCCTTCATTCTCCCCCTCCGCCTCCGCGTCCCCCTTCCTCATCTCTTCCTCCCTCTTCTCTCTTTTTTCACCCTGCAAATCCAGCAACCAGAAAGCGAAACCACTAAGACGACGCCGACGACATGAATAAATCTCCGACAAGTTTCTACTGCTTAGAACAACGGGCAATATCTTCGTCCTCGAGGCTCCGGACAGTAATGGCTGACGAAATGAAGAGGCTAAGGAAGACTAGCGGCGATATAGGATCATGCCTTGGATCGCCCTCCTCTCAGTCAAGAACGGATCGCCTCCCCTTTTAAATTTAGGTCTACCTTCCTTTCTTTCTTTCTTTGCACTTTTCCGCCTTCTCTCCCTCTTCCTTAGGAACCAACAACGTTACGCACTGCGCACCATCGTCCGGCGCCAAATACGAAATAATTCATTCCATTGTTTTTATTGGAAATTTATCTAATATTTGCGCTTGTTGTTTCGGATGTATTTTGTAACATAAATAAATAAATAAACGTGATATTTATTTATCCACTTAGTTAGGGTGGAAGTCCCAAAGCCTCATCTGTTAAGCTTATTTAGGAGAAATCAATGTTTAAATCTTGTCAAATAGACATATACAAAATCTCCAATCTATTTTAATATCATTATGGGTTTTGATGTAATACAAGTAGTGCTAATATTTAATACTAGTAAATGGTGGTAATGTAATAGAAGTGGTATTGGTTTTAATATTTTATAATTAATTTATAAGTAATAATTATATTACTTATGTTTAAGACATCCTTTCATATATATATATATATATATATGGTTGAATCTCAAAAATAATACTTTAAGAAAAAATTAAGTTTAATGAAGAAAGAGTCTATGAAAAACTTTGTCTAAAATAGCAGATTCTACACCTGAAGTGATTATCAAGGATGAGATGATTGAGAATGATATAATGGTTCTTAAAACTAAAGGGTTAATATGTAAGTTTCATGGATACTAGCTAGATTTTTTTAGATTCAAAATTGGATCAAGTGGTAATGGAGATTAAATTCAAATTAGTCCATGACTTTTCTTCCAAAAGTTTTTTTTATCATTATTTTCTCTAGTTCAAAAATAAGGGATAAAATAATGGATGGAAGCCCATGGTTGAGGGGTACGGATGCATTTAATTTAAGACCTTGGAGTGAGAATTTTTTTGTGGATACAAAAACTATTAAAAGGCATCTATTATAGATTAGGCTTTTTGGACTTCCTTATCAAATCATCAATAAGGAGGTTTTCAAAAATATTGGTAATACTTTAGGTGAATTCAACCAAGAGGAACCAACTACTAGGGAGAGAAGACATGGTATATACACTCGAATATATTTTTTCATGGGTATTTCAAAATCTTTACCATAGTAAATTAGAATTAAATTTGAACCAAGAGAATGTGATCAACAAGTGGATTATGAAAAATATTACATTTTGATGTCACAAATATCATGAAACTAGGCACATTGCAAAATACTTCAATGTGAAAAAGATGAAGAGATGGAAATTTTTAAGCATGAGCTTCAATTTGAAATAAGGAGATGATATCATAGGATAAGATAGGTCAAATTAAGGATTTTTCACTTCTAAGATAGTGGCAAGAAAAACCCCTCTACATAATCAAATGGCAAAGGCTATAATAGTTCAGTTGAATCAACTATTAGAAGAAAAAATGATGAGGTATGAGGAAGTACAATGCACAAGTTCAAATATAGAAGGATATAAAGATGCAAAGTAAGAGGGGAAGGCAAATTTTAAAGCAAAGGGAGATGGAAAAGTTTATTTTAAAGTAAATGAGGTGAAGGAGGTCAAGCTTAATCTAAGTAAATCATATTCCATCAACCTACTTCAACATTCCTTTGTCTAATAAAGGAAATAAAAAGGATATTTGGATCTCTTTTTTGGATAGACTAAAAGCTTTCTTGGCAGGTTGGAAATGTAAGTTCTTAACCATGGAAGAAATTCTACAACTCATAAAGACTACATTGCAACCCATCCCTATTTATATGATGTCACTTTCAAGATTTACAATAGGTATAGCATCCAAATTTGATAAAATTCAAACATAATTTCTATGGAGAGGTTTTGAGGAAAAATTTGTGTTTCCTATTTGTAAGTAGGATAGCATTTTCAAAGGAAAGAATATTGGAGGAACACATTTACGAGAGTGTAGACTTATGAATTTGGTATTAGGATCAAATCTTGAGTGGATATTATACAAATAACAAGGATATAATTGGGCAAACATGTTACTCAAAAAATATATAGGTTCTCTTGATGCAATGAAATTTATTAGGAAAATAACTATACCCAAAAGATCATCAACATGGAAATTCATATTAGAGAGTTTATAATTGATAAAGAAATATATTAGATGGTAAATTAATAAGGAGAGTTATGCAAATTAGAATAGTACTGGTGAGCCCCACAACCAACCAACACTCCCATACAGTTGTGCACAAAGTCCATAAATAGTAAAATCTTACAGAGTATAAAGAAGCATGCATCAATAAATCCAATTGGTGAAGGCCTTGAGGGAAATTATCTCTTCAAACAAACAAACCATTGATAATTATACCAAGTTTTTCCATAAATTCAATTTGGAAATTTTCCTTTCTAAAGATATGCTTTATCTCCCTATCCTCTCTAGCCTAAAGAATTCACTTATATTCCATAATCACAACCTCAATATTTCAATCGGTGACTAAATCACCTTTGACCAAGTTTATAATATTAAGCGAGTCTCCTTCAATGCAAACATTTTGGTACCTCATATTCTCCATAAGCAAGAGACCTTGGTAAAGGGATATAGCTTCCACAACATGGCAGGTTTGGATATCTAAAAATTGTGCATATACCATCATAAGCTCATATTTATCATCTGTAAGCATCCCTCTAGCACCAACATTACTGGGATTACTCTTTGAAGCTCCATAAAATTTTAGTTTAACCTAACCCGAAGAAGGATATTTCCACCTCACAAGGGTCTAGGGATTAGGACCAAGAAGACCAACAACCATATTACTCAATTGAAAGATAATTTTCCTTTCAATCTTAGCTGCCTCAAATCTATCCTCCTCCAAAGCCACAAAGGACATTTTATCCAAGGTGGAGGTCAAGACTCTGATACAACAAAGTTAGGATCTCTATTAAAGCTTTTAAAAATTATATTATTCCTCTCCTTCCACATTGACAAAAAAAGATGTTTTAAACAGAAGTTCCAAAAATATTTCAACCTTAGAGAATAAAAAGGATATGACCATTGAGGGCAAATATCAACAAGTGAACTTGGCACCACCCAACTCAGTTTCAAAAAATTAAAAATAAAACTAAGAACTTGCACAAATAATTAGCATTGAAAGAATAGATGGCTTTTTGTTGCTCATTAGCACCACAAAGGTAGAATATGTTTGATATCAACCTCATTTTTTAATTTTTTTAATGGTTAAAATTTTATTATATGTTTCCAACCAAAAAAAAATATTCACCTTTGGTGTTAGACCCTTAAGCCATGCTTTGAAATGTGGGACCCACAAAGGACTCCTAATAGCAAACAGATTATAGGTAGACTTGACTAAAAAATATCTATTATTTTATCCTCCCTAGAAGATCTCATCCTCTTCATTTCTCTGTTTATTGACCTAAAACTTCAACTTATTAGAAATTAGAATCCAAGCTTTAAGTTCAATATTATTGAGAATACATTGCTCCAATGATTTTGAAACCTTCAACCCATTAACCACCTTCATAATGTCACCCAAATATCTTTCCAAAAATCAATCTTGAGTCCATCACCCAACCTCCACCTAAAACCTTTGAATATTAGCACCCTCAACTTTTCGAAACTCAACCAAAAGGCTGAACCAAAATTTAGTGGAGGATCAACAACCAAAAAATTCTTCTATCTCAAGTATTTGGCTGACCCAATGTTGGTCCAGTTGTTTTTAGTTTGATTTGCCAACTTCCATTCTTATTTTACAAGTAAAGCCCTATTCATCTACCTGATGTTATGGAGACCTATGTCACCATCCTTTTTACGTCTACAGTCTTGCTCCTAAACAACTAAGTAAATTTTTTTCTTCTCATAAGAACTGGACCAAAGAAACAACTTTTGAATATATTTAATATTCGATAAAATCTTGTTAGAAATTATGAATATAGATAAGAAAAAGTTTGAATGCATTAAAAAGTAGAATTTACCAAGGTAGTCTTTTCAACTTGACTTAGGAGGGATCCCTTCCACCTGATCAGCTTCCTCTACAATCTTTCGACTACAGGTTTCCTAAAGTGAATCCTCGATCCTGCCTTTAATCAAACCTATTCCACCTCACAACCCAAGATGTGAGAAATTATCGTCTACCTTCCAAATTTGTAAGGTAATGTTGTAAATTAACAACTATGGAATGACTTGTAAGGTTCAAATTTGTAAAGTAATGTTTGATCGATATCACATTCAAAAATATAATTTCATATAACCTGAAACCTCATAAAAGTTAAAACAAACTAATTTTTACTTTACTTTTATGATTTTCTTCTTTTATCATAATCTAATTTGGTATCTGGTGTTAGGTACAATAGGAAAGAAATAGAGGAGTCAATATTTTTAAATTAATTGTTGTGGTTTATATGATTTTTTTTAATTATTGTAAAGTATAATTAATTATTAAGATTTATACGTTTTTTTTTTTTTTAATAGTACAAAGCATAATGAATGATACAACTGAAATCACATTTCTGAATGACTTATCCTAACATAACAATCATCTACTTACCATTAAACGCTCCTAATAAAATCTTTCTTATAATCCTTCTGATTTAATTTTAAACGAGTAAATGAAACGTATAACGACACAGGATATTGATTTCTTCCGTAAAAGGTGATGCTGAAATCAAGCGAAACAGATGCAAGCCTTGTTCAAACTCAAAGGAGTGTGTCAACTTGCAAAATGAAGTGAACATTTAATGAAGGAGAAATGAAACAAGTGTATAGCGACACAGGATATTTGATTTCTTCCGTAAAAGGTGATGCTGAAATCAAACGAAACAGATCTCAAAGGACTGTGTCAACTTGCAAAATGAAGTGAATTTTTAATGAAGGGAAAAAGAGGGCAAGCATAAAAACTAAAACATAAATTCACAGTAGGTTTTACCTCAACTCCAATTCAAGAATTTCATGCCCAAACGCCTATGATTCGTCACATGTACAAAGCTCAGAAGATCTTTATTGATATCGAAAGAGGCAAAATGTAGAATACCTTGATGCTAGAAGGATGAATACATATATATCTTGCTAAGTCCATTGTTACATGGCGTGAATTCACAAAACAAGAAAAGAAGAAATAACACTTTTGAGAATTTGGAAGGAATTTCACCGAATTACAAACGCTGCACGTTATACAAAAAGAGGCCTCCATGAAATCGATGCAAGACAAGAAGAGCACCACCCAAGAGAGCAAGCCTCATCTTATTTCAGTGCCGAAATGTATACAGGCATCTAAGCATTGAGACAAATGAGAAAAGACGGGTAGGGGGGAATTTTTTTACAATATCAAGAGTGTCCTTGCGAGGGATTTGTAAATCATTAGAACGATGAAATCTACATCCAGCGAGGCATTATTTCGGATTCGATGAAAAACATAGGGCTTCTATGAATGAAAAAAATTACACACAATAGTCGCAGATCCCCAAAGGACAAGAAAACCTATATGTACAAATCAGCTCTAACCATAACATACGCAAGCTACAATCCCCATTACTGAATGCAAAGACAGTGGCTCGTAATTTTGGTTTTATGTGACTAGATCTCCAATGTGTGGCCTCGCCTTTAATGTGGCGGTTCACGAGCGAACAGGGGCAGGAAGGACGCTTTGGCGCTCCTGATCTTGCTGGAGGTGCTCGCAGACCTGAACGAGCGACTGCAAATTGCAGCGGACGACGGTGTCGGCAAACGTACAGGTGTCCTCCTTGGTGTTTCCCTCGGGGATGCCCACGGTGTAAGACTCCAGAACGAGGGTACAGGATCTGGCGCCGTCGGCGAACTCGTTCAGCGTGGTGACGGATCGGTAATTGCGGAGGCGGTGATCGCCACCGAGGATGCGGAAGCTGATAACGTGGTGGGCGTGGTCGAGGACCTCCAGGCGTTCCTTGCTGGTGGTGGCGGGTAGGTCGGAGACGAGGTTAACTTCCCTCACACTGCCCACGCCGCCGTCGCCCGTCATCATGCAGCTCCGCACGAAGGGCTTGTAAGTCTGCGGCTTGTCGAACCTGCTCACCACCGACCACACCAAATCCACTCGGGCGTTTACCTTTTGCAACACCATCGACGAGCAGTGCTCCGCCGGCACCTCGTGCGTGTGGTGGTGCGTTATCATCTCTCGCAGAACTGCGTACTCCCGCTCGCTCAACCCGCCCGGAACGGACCGCCCTATCCTCATCAGCTGCTGCTCCTTCTCCTGCTGCCTCTGTTCCTCCCCTTCATTCTCCCCCTCCGCCTCCGCATCCCCCTTCGTCATCTCTTCCTCCCTCTTCTCTCTCTTTTCACCCTGCAAATCCAGCAACCAGAAAGCGAAACCACTAAGACGACGCCGACGACATGAATAAATCTCCGACAAGTTTCTACTGCTTAGAACAACGGGCAATATCTTCGTCCTCGAGGCTCCGGACAGTAATGGCTGACGAAATGAAGAGGCTAAGGAAGACTAGCGGCGATATAGGATCATGCCTTGGATCGCCCTCCTCTCAGTCAAGAACGGATCGCCTCCCCTTTTAAATTTAGGTCTACCTTCCTTTCTTTCTCTCTTTGCACTTTTCCGCCTTCTCTCCCTCTTCCTTAGGATCCAACAACGTTACGCACTGCGCACCATCGTCCGGCGCCAAATACGAAATAATTCATTCCATTGTTTTTATTGGAAATTTATTTGCGCTTGTTGTTTCGGATGTATTTTGTAACATAAACAAATAAATAAACGTGATATTTATTTATCCACTTAGTTAGGGTGGAAGTCCCAAAGCCTCATCTGTTAAGCTTATTTAGGAGAAATCTATGTTTAATTCTTGTCAAATAGACATATACAAAATCTCCAATCTATTTTAATATCATTATGGGTTTTGATGTAATACAAGTAGTGCTAATATTTAATACTAGTAAATGGTGGTAATGTAATAGAAGTGGTATTGGTTTTAATATTTTATAATTAATTTATAAGTAATAATTATATTACTTATGTTTAAGACATCCTTTCATATATATATATATGGTTGAATTTCAAAAATAATACTTTAAGAAAAATGTAAGTTTAATGAAGAAAGAGTCTATGAAAAACCTTGTCTAAATAGCAGATTCTGCACCTGAAGTGATTATCAAGGATGAGATGATTGAGAATGATATAATGGTTCTTAAAACCAAAGGGTTAATATGTAAGTTTCATGGATACTAGCTAGATATTTTTAGATTCAAAATTGGATCAAGTGGTAATGGAGATTAAACTCAAATTAGTCCATGACTTTTCTTCCAAAAGTTTTTTTTATCATTATTTTCTCTAGTTCAAAAATAAGGGATAAAATAATGGATGGAAGCCCATGGTTGAGGGGTATGGATGCATTTCATTTAAGACCTTGGAGTGAGAATTTTTTTGTGGATACAAAAACTATTAAAAGGCATCTATTATAGATTAGGCTTTTTGGACTTCCTTATCAAATCATCAATAAGGAGGGTTTCAAAAATATTGGTAATACTTTAGGTGAATTCAACCAAGAGGAAACAACTACTAGGGAGAGAAGACATGGTATATACACTCGAATATATTTTTTCATGGGTATTTCAAAATCTTTACCATAGTCAATTAGAATTAAATTTGAACCAAGAGAATGTGATCAACAAGTGGATTATGAAAAATATTACATTTTGATGTCACAAATATCATGAAACTAGGCACATTGCAAAATACTTCAATGTGAAAAAGATGAAGAGATGGAAATTTTTAAGCATGAGCTTCAATTTGAAATAAGGAGATGATATCATAGGATAAGATAGGTCAAATTAAGGATTTTTCACTTCTAAGATAGTGGCAAGAAAAACCCCTCTACATAATCAAATGGCAAAGGCTATAATAGTTCAGTTGAATCAACTATTAGAAGAAAAAATGATGAGGTATGAGGAAGTACAATGCACAAGTTCAAATATAGAAGGATATAAAGATGCAAAGTAAGAGGGGAAGGCAAATTTTAAAGCAAAGGGAGATGGAAAAGTTTATTTTAAAGTAAATGAGGTGAAGGAGGTCAAGCTTAATCTAAGATATGCTTTATCAACATGGAAATTCATATTAGAGAGTTTATAATTGATAAAGAAATATATTAGATGGTCAATTAATAAGGAGAGTTATGCAAATTAGAATAGTACTAGTGAGCCCCACAACCAACCAACACTCCTATATAGTTGTGCACAAAGTCCTTCATAAATAGCAAAATCTTACAGAGTATAAAGAAGCATGCATCAATAAATCCAATTGGTGAAGGCCTTCAGGGAAATTATCTTTTCAAACAAACAAACCATTGATAATTATACCAAGGTTTTCCATAAATTCAATTTCGAAATTTTCCTCTCTAAAGATATGCTTTATCTCCCTATCCTCTCTAGCCTAAAGAATTCACCTATATTCCATAATCACAACCTCAATATTTCAATCGGGGACTAAATCACCTTTGACCAAGTTTATAATATTAAGTGAGTCTCCTTCAATGCAAACATTTTGGTACCTCATATTCTCCATAAGCGAGAGACCTTGGTAAAGGGATATAGCTTCCACAACATGGCAAGTTTGGATATCTAAAAATTGTGCATATGCCATCATAAGCTCATATTTATCATCTGTAAGCAAGCACCAACATTACTGGGATTACTCTTTGAAGCTCCATAAAATTTTAGTTTAACCTAACCCGAAGAAGGATATTTCCACCTCACAAGGGTCTGGGGATTAGGACCAAGAAGACCAACAACCATATTACTCAATTGAAAGATAATTTTCCTTTCAATCTTAGTTGCCTCAAATCTATCCTCCTCCAAAGCCACAAAGGACATTTTATCCAAGGTGGAGGTCAAGACTCTGACACAACAAAGTTAGGATCTCTATTAAAGCTTTTAAAAATTATATTATTCCTCTCCTTCCACATCGACCAAAAAAGATATGTTAAACAGAAGTTCCAAAAATATTTCAACCTTAGAGAATAAAAAGGATATGACCATTGAGTGCAAATATCAACAAGTGAACTTGGCACCACCAAACTCAGTCTCAAAAAATTAAAAATAAAACTAATAACTTGCACAAATAATTAGCATTGAAAGAATAGATGGCTTTTTGTTGCTCATTAGCACCACAAAGGTAGAATATGTTTGCTGACAACTTCATTTTTTAATTTTTTTAATGGTTAAAATTTTATTATATGTTTCCAACCAAAAAATAATATTCACCTTTGGTGTTAGACCCTTAAGCCATGCTTTGAAACGTGGGATGCACAAAGGACTCCTAATAGCCAACAGATTATAGGTAGACTTGACTAAAAAAGATCTATTATTTTACCCTACCTAGAAGATCTCATCCTCTTCATTTCTCTGTTTATTGACCTAAAACTTCAACTTATTAGAAATTAGAATCCAAGCTTCAAGTTCAATATTATTGAGAATACATTGGTCCAATGATTTTGAAACCTTCAACCCATTAACCACCTTCATAATGTCACCCAAATATCTTTCCAAAAATCAATCTTGAGTCCATCACCCAACCTCCACCTAAAACCTTTTAATATTAGCACCCTCAACTTTTTGAAACTCAACCAAAAGGCTAAACCAAAATTTAGTGGAGGATCAACAACCAAAAAATTCTTCTATCTCAAGTATTTGGCTGACCCAATGTTGGTCCAGTTGTTTTTAGTTTGATTTGCCAACTTCCATACCTATTTTACAAGTAAAGCCTTATTCATCTACCTGATGTTATGGAGACCTATGTCACCATCCTTTTTAGGTCTACAATCTTGCTCCTAAACAACTAAGTAAATTCTTTTCTTCTCATAAGAACTGGACCAAAGAAACAACTTTTGAATATATTTAATATTCAATAAAATCTTGTTACAAATTATGAGTATAGATAAGAAAAAGTTTGAATGCATTAAAAAGTAGAATTTACCAGGGTAGTCTTTTCAACTTGACTTAGGAGGGATCCCTTCCACCTGATCAGCTTCCTCTAAAATATTTCTACTACAGGTTTCCTAAAGTGAATCCTCGATCCTGCCTTTAATCAAACCTATTCCACCTCACAACCCAAGATGTGAGAAATTATCCTCTGCCTTGCAAATTTGTAAGGTAATGTTGTAAATTAACAACTATGGAATGACTTGTAAGGTTCAAATTTGTAAAGTAATGTTTGATCGATATCACATTCAAAAATATAATTTCATATAACCTGAAACCTCATAAAAGTTAAAACAAACTAATTTTTACTTTACTTTTATGAATTTCTTCTTTTATCATAAACTAATTTGGTATGTGGTGTTAGGTACAATAGGAAAGAAATAGAGTAGTCAATATTTTTAAATTAATTTTTGAGGTTTATATGAATTTTTTAAAGTATTGTAAAGTATAATTAATTATTAAGATTTATATGTTTTTTTTTTTTTTTTTAATAATGCAAAGCATAATGAATGGTACAACTGAAACCACATTTCTGGATGACTTATCCTAACATAACAATCATCTACTTACCATTAAACGCTCCTAATAAAATCTTTCTTATAATCCTTCTGATTTAATTTTAAACGAGTAAATGAAACGTATAACGACAAGGGATATTGATTTCTTCCCTAAAAGGTGATGCTGAAATCAAGCGAAACAGATGCAAGCCTTGTTCAAACTCAAAGGAGTGTCAACTTGCAAAATGAAGTGAACATTTAATGAAGGAGAAATGAAACAAGTGTATAGCGACACAGGATATTTGATTTCTTCCGTAAAAGGTGATGCTGAAATCAAACGAAACAGATCTCAAAGGACTGTGTCAACTTGCAAAATGAAGTGAATTTTTAATGAAGGGAAAAAGAGGGCAAGCATAAAAACTAAAACATAAATTCACAGTAGGTTTTACCTCAACTCCAATTCAAGAATTTCATGCCCAAACGCCTATGATTCGTCACATGTACAAAGCTCAGAAGATCTTTATTGATATCGAAAGAGGAAAAATGTAGAATACCTTGATGATGGAAGGATGAATACATATATATCTTGCTAAGTCCATTGTTACATGGCGTGAATTCACAAAACAAGAAAAGAAGAAATAACACTTTTGAGAATTTGGAAGGAATTTCACCGAATTACAAACGCTGCACGTTATACAAAAAGAGGCCTCCATGAAATCGATGCAAGACAAGAAGAGCACCACCCAAGAGAGCAAGCCTCATCTTATTTCAGTGCCGAAATGTATACAGGCATCTAAGCATTGAGACAAATGAGAAAAGACGGGTAGGGGGGAATTTTTTTACAATATCAAGAGTGTCCTTGCGAGGGATTTGTAAATCATTAGAACGATGAAATCTACATCCAGCGAGGCATTATTTCGGATTCGATGAAAAACATAGGGCTTCTATGAATGAAAAAAATTACACACAATAGTCGCAGATCCCCAGAGGCCAAGAAAACCTATATGTACAAATCAGCTCTAACCATAACGTACGCAAGCTACAATCCCCATTACCGAATGCAAAGACAGTGGCTCGTAATTTTGGTTTTATGTGACTAGATCTCCAATGTGTGGCCTCGCCTTTAATGTGGCGGTTCACGAGCGAACAGGGGCAGGAAGGACGCTTTGGCGCTCCTGATCTTGCTGGAGGTGCTCGCAGACCTGAACGAGCGACTGCAAATTGCAGCGGACGACGGTGTCGGCAAACGTACAGGTGTCCTCCTTGGTGTTTCCCTCGGGGATGCCCACGGTGTAAGACTCCAGAACGAGGGTCCAGGATCTGGCGCCGTCGGCGAACTCGTTCAGCGTGGTGACGGATCGGTAATTGCGGAGGCGGTGATCGCCACCGAGGATGCGGAAGCTGATAACGTGGTGGGCGTGGTCGAGGACCTCCAGGCGTTCCTTGCTGGTGGTGGCGAGTAGGTCGGAGACGAGGTTAACTTCCCTCACACTGCCCACGCCGCCGTCGCCCGTCATCATGCAGCTCCGCACGAAGGGCTTGTAAGTCTGCGGCTTGTCGAACCTGCTCACCACCGACCACACCAAATCCACCCGCCCGTTCACCTTTTGCAACACCATCGACGAGCAGTGCTCCGCCGGCACCTCGTGCGTGTGGTGGTGCGTTATCATCTCTCGCAGAACTGCGTACTCCCTCTCGCTCAACCCGCCCGGAACGGACCGCCCTATCCTCATCAGCTGCTGCTCCTTCTCCTGCTGCCTCTGTTCCTCCCCTTCATTCTCCCCCTCCGCCTCCGCATCCCCCTTCGTCATCTCTTCCTCCCTCTTCCCTCTCTTTTCACCCTGCAAATCCAGCAACCAGAAAGCGAAACCACTAAGACGACGCCGACGACATGAATAAATCTCCGACAAGTTTCTACTGCTTAGAACAACGGGCAATATCTTCGTCCTCGAGGCTCCGGAGAGTAATGGCTGACGAAATGAAGAGGCTAAGGAAGACTAGCGGCGATATAGGATCATGCCTTGGATCGCCCTCCTCTCATTCAAGAACGGATCGCCTCCCCTTTTAAATTTAGGTCTACCTTCCTTTCTTTCTTTCTTTGCACTTTTCCCCCTTCTCTCCCTCCTCATTAGGAACTAACAACGTTACGCACTGCGCACCATCGTCCGGCGCCAAATACGAAATAATTCATTCCATTGTTTTTATTGGAAATTTATCGAATATTTGCGCTTGTTGTTTCGGGTGTATTTTGTAATATGAATAAATAAATAAACGTGATATTTATTTATCCACTTAGTTAGGGTCGAAGTCCCAAAGACTCATCTGTTAAGCCTATTTAGGAGAAATCTATGTTTAAATCTTGTCAAATAGACATATACAAAATCTTCAATCTATTTTAATATCATTAGGAGAAATCTATGTTTAAATCTTGTCAAATAGACATATACAAAATCTCCAATCTATTTTAATATCATTATGGGTTTTGATGTAATACAAGTAGTGCTAATATTTAATACTACTAAATGGTGGTAATGTAATAGAAGTGGTATTGGTTTTAATATTTTATAATTAATTTATAAGTAATAATTATATTACTTATGTTTAAGACATCCTTTCATATATATATATATATATGGTTGAATCTCAAAAATAATACTTTAAGAAAAATGTAAGTTTAATGAAGAAAGAGTCTATGAAAAACCTTGTCTAAAATAGCAGATTCTACACCTAAAGTGATTATCAAGGATGAGATGATTGAGAATGATATAATGGTTCTTAAAACCAAAGGGTTAATATGTAAGTTTCATGGATACTAGCTAGATTTTTTTAGATTCAAAATTGGATCAAGTGGTAATGGAGATTAAATTCAAATTAGTCCATGACTTTTCTTCCAAAAGTTTTTTTTATCATTATTTTCTCTAGTTCAAAAATAAGGGGTAAAATAATGGATGGAAGCCCATGGTTGAGGGGTACGGATGCATTTCATTTAAGACCTTGGAGTGAGAATTTTTTTGTGGATAAAAAACTGTTAAAAGGCATCTATTATAGATTAGGCTTTTTGGACATCCTTATCAAATCATCAATAAGGAGGTTTTCAAAAATATTGGTAATACTTTAGGTGAATTCAACCAAGAGGAAACAACCCATTAACCACCTTCATAATGTCACCCAAATATCTTTCCAAAAATCAATCTTGAGTCCATCACCCAACCTCCACCTAAAACCTTTGAATATTAGCACCCTCAACTTTTCAAAACTCAACCAAAAGGCTGAACCAAAATTTAGTGGAGGATCAACAACCAAAAAATTCTTCTATCTCAAGTATTTGGCTGACCCAATGTTGGTCCAGTTGTTTTTAGTTTGATTTGCCAACTTCCATACCTATTTTACAAGTAAAGCCTTATTCATCTACCTGATGTTATGGAGACCTATGTCACCATCCTTTTTAGGTCTACAATCTTGCTCCTAAACAACTAAGTAAATTATTTTCTTCTCATAAGAACTGGACCAAAGAAACAACTTTTGAATATATTTAATATTCGATAAAATCTTGTTACAAATTATGAGTATAGATAAGAAAAAGTTTGAATGCATTAAAAAGTAGAATTTACCAGGGTAGTCTTTTCAACTTGACTTAGGAGGGATCCCTTCCACCTGATCAGCTTCCTCTACAATCTTTCTACTACAGGTTTCCTAAAGTGAATCCTCGATCCTGCCTTTAATCAAAGCTATTCCACCTCACAACCCAAGATGTGAGAAATTATCCTCTGCCTTGCAAATTTGTAAGGTAATGTTGTAAATTAACAACTATGGAATGACTTGTAAGGTTCAAATTTGTAAAGTAATGTTTGATCGATATCACATTCAAAAATATAATTTCATATAACCTGAAACCTCATAAAAGTTAAAACAAACTAATTTTTACTTTACTTTTATGATTTTCTTCTTTTATCATAAACTAATTTGGTATGTGGTGTTAGGTACAATAGGAAAGAAATAGAGGAGTCAATATTTTTAAATTAATTTTTGAGGTTTATATGAATTTTTTAAAGTATTGTAAAGTATAATTAATTATTAAGATTTATATGTTTTTTTTTTTTTTTAATAGTGCAAAGCATAATGAATGATACAACTGAAACCACATTTCTGGATGACTTATCCTAACATAACAATCATCTACTTACCATTAAACGCTCCTAATAAAATCTTTCTTATAATCCTTCTGATTTAATTTTAAACGAGTAAATGGAACGTATAACGACACAGGATATTGATTTCTTCCGTAAAAGGTGATGCTGAAATCAAGCGAAACAGATGCAAGCCTTGTTCAAACTCAAAGGAGTGTGTCAACTTGCAAAATGAAGTGAACATTTAATGAAGGAGAAATGAAACAAGTGTATAGCGACACAGGATATTTGATTTCTTCCGTAAAAGGTGATGCTGAAATCAAACGAAACAGATCTCAAAGGACTGTGTCAACTTGCAAAAGGAAGTGAATTTTTAATGAAGGGAAAAAGAGGGCAAGCATAAAAACTAAAACATAAATTCACAGTAGGTTTTACCTCAACTCCAATTCAAGAATTTCATGCCCAAACGCCTATGATTCGTCACATGTACAAAGCTCAGAAGATCTTTATTGATATCGAAAGAGGGAAAATGTAGAATGCCTTGATGATGGAAGGATGAATACATATATATCTTGCTAAGTCCATTGTTACATGGCGTGAATTCACAAAACAAGAAAAGAAGAAATAACACTTTTGAGAATTTGGAAGGAATTTCACCGAATTACAAACGCTGCACGTTATACAAAAAGAGGCCTCCATGAAATCGATGCAAGACAAGAAGAGCACCACCCAAGAGAGCAAGCCTCATCTTATTTCAGTGCCGAAATGTATACAGGCATCTAAGCATTGAGACAAATGAGAAAAGACGGGTAGGGGGGAATTTTTTTACAATATCAAGAGTGTCCTTGCAAGGGATTTGTAAATCATTAGAACGATGAAATCTACATCCAGCGAGGCATTATTTCGGATTCGATGAAAAACATAGGGCTTCTATGAATGAAAAAAATTACACACAATAGTCGCAGATCCCCAAAGGCCAAGAAAACCTATATGTACAAATCAGCTCTAACCATAACATACGCAAGCTACAATCCCCATTATTGAATGCAAAGACAGTGGCTCGTAATTTTGGTTTTATGTGACTAGATATCCAATGTGTGGCCTCGCCTTTAATGTGGCGGTTCACGAGCGAACAGGGGCAGGAAGGACGCTTTGGCGCTCCTGATCTTGCTGGAGGTGCTCGCAGACCTGAACGAGCGACTGCAAATTGCAGCGGACGACGGTGTCGGCAAACGTACAGGTGTCCTCCTTGGTGTTTCCCTCGGGGATGCCCACGGTGTAAGACTCCAGAACGAGGGTCCAGGATCTGGCGCCGTCGGCGAACTCGTTCAGCGTGGTGACGGATCGGTAATTGCGGAGGCGGTGATCGCCACCGAGGATGCGGAAGCTGATAACGTGGTGGGCGTGGTCGAGGACCTCCAGGCGTTCCTTGCTGGTGGTGGCGGGTAGGTCGGAGACGAGGTTAACTTCCCTCACACTGCCCACGCCGCCGTCGCCCGTCATCATGCAGCTCCGCACGAAGGGCTTGTAAGTCTGCGGCTTGTCGAACCTGCTCACCACCGACCACACCAAATCCACCCGCGCGTTCACCTTTTGCAACACCATCGACGAGCAGTGCTCCGCCGGCACCTCGTGCGTGTGGTGGTGCGTTATCATCTCTCGCAGAACTGCGTACTCCCGCTCGCTCAACCCGCCCGGAACGGACCGCCCTATCCTCATCAGCTGCTGCTCCTTCTCCTGCTGCCTCTGTTCCTCCCCTTCATTCTCCCCCTCCGCCTCCGCATCCCCCTTCGTCATCTCTTCCTCCCTCTTCCCTCTCTTTTCACCCTGCAAATCCAGCAACCAGAAAGCGAAACCACTAAGACGACGCCGACGACATGAATAAATCTCCGACAAGTTTCTACTGCTTAGAACAACGGGCAATATCTTCGTCCTCGAGGCTCCGGACAGTAATGGCTGACGAAATGAAGAGGCTAAGGAAGACTAGCGGCGATATAGGATCATGCCTTGGATCGCCCTCCTCTCAGTCAAGAACGGATCGCCTCCCCTTTTAAATTTAGGTCTACCTTCCTTTCTTTCTTTCTTTGCACTTTTCCCCCTTCTCTCCCTCCTCCTTAGGAACTAACAACGTTACGCACTGCGCACCATCGTCCGGCGCCAAATACGAAATAATTCATTCCATTGTTTTTATTGGAAATTTATCTAATATTTGCGCTTGTTGTTTCGGGTGTATTTTGTAATATAAATAAATAAATAAACGTGATATTTATTTATCCACTTAGTTAGGGTCGAAGTCCCAAAGCCTCATCTGTTAAGCCTATTTAGGAGAAATCTATGTTTAAATCTTGTCAAATAGACATATACAAAATCTCCAATCTATTTTAATATCATTATGGGTTTTGATGTAATACAAGTAGTGCTAATATTTAATACTAGTAAATGGTGGTAATGTAATAGAAGTGGTATTGGTTTTAATATTTTATAATTAATTTATAAGTAATAATTATATTACTTATGTTTAAGACATCCTTTCATATATATATATAAATCTCAAAAATAATACTTTAAGAAAAATGTAAGTTTAATGAAGAAAGAGTCTATGAAAAACCTTGTCTAAAATAGCAGATTCTACACCTGAAGTGATTATCAAGGATGAGATGATTGAGAATGATATAATGGTTCTTAAAACCAAAGGGTTAATATGTAAGTTTCATGGATACTAGCTAGATTTTTTTAGATTCAAAATTTGATCAAGTGGTAATGGAGATTAAATTCAAATTAGTCCATGACTTTTCTTCCAAAAGTTTTTTTTATCATTATTTTCTCTAGTTCAAAAATAAGGGATAAAATAATGGATGGAAGCCCATGGTTGAGGGGTACGGATGCATTTCATTTAAGACCTTGGAGTGAGAATTTTTTTGTGGATACAAAAACTGTTAAAAGGCATCTATTATAGATTAGGCTTTTTGGACATCCTTATCAAATCATCAATAAGGAGGTTTTCAAAAATATTGGTAATACTTTAGGTGAATTCAACCAAGAGGAAACAACTACTAGGGAGAGAAGACATGGTATATACACTCGAATATATTTTTTCATGGGTATTTCAAAATCTTTACCATAGTCAATTAGAATTAAATTTGAACCAAGAGAATGTGATCAACTAGTGGATTATGAAAAATATTACATTTTGATGTCACAAATATCATGAAACTAGGCACATTGCAAAATACTTCAAAGTGAAAAATATGAAGAGATGGAAATTTTTAAGCATGAGCTTCAATTTGAAATAAGGAGATGATATCATAGGATAAGATAGGTCAAATTAAGGATTTTTCACTTCTAAGATAATGGCAAGAAAACCCCTCTACATAATCAAATGGCAAAGGCTATAATAGTTCAGTTGAATCAACTATTAGAAGAAAAAATGATGAGGTATGAGGAAGTACAATGCACAAGTTCAAATATAGAAGGATATAAAGATGCAAAGTAAGAGGGGAAGGCAAATTTTAAAGCAAAGGGAGATGGAAAAGTTTATTTTAAAGTAAAGGAGGTGAAGGAGGTCAAGCTTAATCTAAGTAAATCATATTTATTATCCTTAGGTAGCATAAAATGTTGTCCTTACAATAAAATTAAAAGTAGTATAAAGTGTATTCCTTCCATTTAAGGGTTTCAAGAGCAGTACAATAAATAAAATCTTATAATGATATCTAGGGAAATTTAGGTTTTATAGGCCTACATAAGAAAGTAATGACTATGGGGGATCATCTACGTAGTTTAGAGCTTTTAAGGTAATATAAAGAAGAAAATACTAATGAGACTATTCCTTGCACTTTAGATTTTTTAGGCTGACATAAATCTTCAGAAGATAAGTCTCATTATGAACAATATGAAAAAAATATTAGAGAATGATGAAGATGAAAGTGTTGGTGGGGATGGAAGGAGAGGAAGGCCATCAAATTAGGAACAAAGATAAAAATAAAGTCAAAAGGATATTTATTTGGGAAGCCAAATAAAAATATCATAGGTGTTAACAAGAAGTGGGACTAGAACCACTAATAAAAATAAAAAGTGTTGATGATGAAAATGATATTATCAAACATTAGGAATATGAAAAAAATCCTTTTTATTTTTTTAAGGAATTAATAGGTTGTTATAGCCCTAAGTTTATTTTAATAAAAGAAATAAAATTATGTAGTGAAGAATGTAAGGATGCTTTTAATAAGATTTAGAAGGTGGGTGATTTTTTAGCAATTTTTTGTATAGGAGCTTTAGGCAGTATTACAATATTATGGGATAATTGTATATGGTATGGGCAACTATTAGAAGCAATAAGTAATTGGGTCACTAGATTTTTTGCACAAAAGAGTAAAACATCAAAGTTGAGGTTATAAATGCACATGCTCCAACTATAGTTTCTCACCGTGAAAGATGTTGGAAGGACCTTCGCATATTTTTATCAAATACAATGATGATTCATTGTAATCTATAGATTCTTTGGGTGATTTTAATATTGTTCTATCTCCTTTGGAAGAGAAGGGTGGTGTTTAAATATGGTTTAAATCAATGCAAGACTTTTCTTCATTTTTCAATTGAAAGGATATATTGTATGTTAATCCCTCAAACTTTCAATATAGATGGCATAACAGACACAGTGGGCAAATCCATATAGCAAAAAGACTAGATAGATTCTTGGTATCTAGAAAATGGTGTCAAAAAAGTATACAAGCTCTTCAGATATTTTATTGTGAGTAAGATTAGATCACAAACACATTATTTTGACTTGTGATTTACCTAATAATGGTCATCTAAATCCATTTTACTTCCAATCTATGTGGCTCAAAGACCTTGATTTTTTCTAGATGGTTATGTTGTGGTGGGATGAATCAAAATTTGAAGGATCATGTATGTATAGGTTTGTTCGAAAGTTGAACTATTTAAAAGAGAAAATTAATATTTGGAATGACAACTCTTTCGGTAAAAAAGGAGTTTGAATCCAAGCTCGAAAATTTACAAGAGATAGGATAAAGTAATGGAATGGATCAAGATTCTTATAAGAAAGAAATATAATTACATTTTGATTTTCATAATGCATTGAAAAATGAGTCATATTGGTTCCAAAAATCCAGAGGGAAGTGGCTCAAGGAAGGATATAGAAATTAAAAAATATATATTATGCTAGAAAGCATATGATAAAGTTTCTTGGAATTTTCTATATACTATTCTAAAAAAAATTGGCTTTGATTATAGTTGGTGTGAATGGGTTAAATGATGTTATGGGACTACAAAATTTTCTATTTTAATCAATGCTTCTCTTGTTGGTTATTTCAAGTCATCTCGTGCACTTTGTCAAGGTGATCCACTTTCTCCTAATATATTTATTATTATTATGAAAGCATTAGGAAGAGCCTTTTCAAAGGTAAAAATTGAAGAAAAAGTCAAAGGTATTCTAGTTGTAAAAAATTATCCCCCTGAATATCATCTCCAATTTGTTGATGATGCTTTTATTTTGGGCCATATCTAAGTTAATGAGTCCATGGAATTTAAGTCAATTTTATCATGATATGATAAGGCTACTAGAAAATTGGTAAATACTATAAAATTTAAGATTTATTTCATTAATATTGCCCTATATTTACAACAACTTACTATGAATATTTTAGGATTTAAAATAAAAAAATTTCCATCAACCTACTTCAACATTCCTTTGTCTAATAAAGGAAATAAAAAGGATATTTGGATCTCTTTTTTGGATAGACTAAAAGCTTGCTTGGCAGGTTGGAAATGTAAGTTCTTAACCATGGAAGAAATTCTACAACTCATAAAGACTACATTGCAACCCATCCCTATTTATATGATACCAATTTCAAGATTTACAATAGGTATAGCATCCAAATTTGATAAAATTCAAACATAATTTCTATGGAGAGGTTTTGAGGAAAAATTTGTGTTTCCTATTTGTAAGTAGGATAGCATTTTCAAAGGAAAGAATATTGGAGGAACACATTTACGAGAGTGTAGACTTATGAATTTGGTATTAGGATCAAATATTTAGTGGATATTATACAAATAACGAGGATATAATTGGGCAAACATGTTACTCAAAAAATATATAGGTTCTCTTGATGCAATGAAATTAATTAGGAAAATAACTCTACCCAAAAGATCATCAACATGGAAATTCATATTAGAGAGTTTATAATTGGTAAAGAAATATATTAGATGGTCAATTAATAAGGAGAGTTATGCAAATTAGAATAGTACTGGTGAGCCCCACAACCAACCAACACTCCTATACAGTTGTGCACAAAGTCCTTCATAAATAGTAAAATCTTACAGAGTATAAAGAAGCATGCATCAATAAATCCAATTGGTGAAGGCCTTCAGGGAAATTATCTTTTCAAACAAACAAACCATTGATAATTATACCAAGGTTTTCCATAAATTCAATTTCAAAATTTTCCTCTCTAAAGATATGCTTTATCTCCCTATCCTCTCTAGCCTAAAGAATTCACCTATATTCCATAATCACAACCTCAATATTTCAATCGAGGACTAAATCACCTTTGACCAAGTTTATAATATTAAGCGAGTCTCCTTCAATGCAAACATTTTGGTACCTCATATTCTCCATAAGCAAGAGACCTTGGTAAAGGGATATAGCTTCCACAACATGGCAAGTTTGGATATCTAAAAATTGTGCATATGCCATCATAAGCTCATATTTATCATCTGTAAGCAAGCACCAACATTATCGGGATTACTCTTTGAAGCTCCATAAAATTTTAGTTTAACCTAACCCGAAGAAGGATATTTCCACCTCACAAGGGTCTGGGGATTAGGACCAAGAAGACCAACAACCATATTACTCAATTGAAAGATAATTTTCCTTTCAATCTTAGCTGCCTCAAATCTATCCTCCTCCAAAGCCACAAAGGACATTTTATCCAAGGTGGAGGTCAAGACTCTGACACAACAAAGTTAGGATCTCTATTAAAGCTTTTAAAAATTATATTATTCCTCTCCTTCCACATCGACCAAAAAAGATATGTTAAACAGAAGTTCCAAAAATATTTCAACCTTAGAGAATAAAAAGGATATGACCATTGAGTGCAAATATCAACAAGTGAACTTGGCACCACCAAACTCAGTCTCAAAAAATTAAAAATAAAACTAAGAACTTGCACAAATAATTAGCATTGAAAGAATAGATGGCTTTTTGTTGCTCATTAGCACCACAAAGGTAGAATATGTTTGCTATCAACCTCATTTTTTAATTTTTTTAATGGTTAAAATTTTATTATATGTTTCCAACCAAAAAAAAATAATCACCTTTGGTGTTAGACCCTTAAGCCATGCTTTGAAACGTGGGACGCACAAAGGACTCCTAATAGCCAACAGATTATAGGTAGACTTGACTAAAAAAGATCTATTATTTTACCCTACCTAGAAGATCTCATCCTCTTCATTTCTCTGTTTATTGACCTAAAACTTCAACTTATTAGAAATTAGAATCCAAGCTTCAAGTTCAATATTATTGAGAATACATTGGTCCAATGATTTTGAAACCTTCAACCCATTAACCACCTTCATAATGTCACCCAAATATCTTTCCAAAAATCAATCTTGAGTCCATCACCCAACCTCCACCTAAAACCTTTGAATATTAGCACCCTCAACTTTTCAAAACTCAACCAAAAGGCTGAACCAAAATTTAGTGGAGGATCAACAACCAAAAAATTCTTCTATCTCAAGTATTTGGCTGACCCAATGTTGGTCCAATTGTTTTTAGTTTGATTTGCCAACTTCCATACCTATTTTACAAGTAAAGCCTTATTCATCTACCTGATGTTATGGAGACCTATGTCACCATCCTTTTTAGGTCTACAATCTTGCTCCTAAACAACTAAGTAAATTATTTTCTTCTCATAAGAACTGGACCAAAGAAACAACTTTTGAATATATTTAATATTCGATAAAATCTTGTTACAAATTATGAGTATAGATAAGAAAAAGTTTGAATGCATTAAAAAGTAGAATTTACCAGGGTAGTCTTTTCAACTTGACTTAGGAGGGATCCCTTCCACCTGATCAGCTTCCTCTACAATCTTTCTACTACAGGTTTCCTAAAGTGAATCCTCGATCCTCCCTTTAAACAAAGGTATTCCACCTCACAACCCAAGATGTGAGAAATTATCCTCTGCCTTGCAAATTTGTAAGGTAATGTTGTAAATTAACAACTATGGAATGACTTGTAAGGTTCAAATTTGTAAAGTAATGTTTGATCGATATCACATTCAAAAATATAATTTCATATAACCTGAAACCTCATAAAAGTTAAAACAAACTAATTTTTACTTTACTTTTATGATTTTCTTCTTTTATCATAAACTAATTTGGTATGTGGTGTTAGGTACAATAGGAAAGAAATAGAGGAGTCAATATTTTTAAATTAATTTTTGAGGTTTATATGAATTTTTTAAAGTATTGTAAAGTATAATTAATTATTAAGATTTATATGTTTTTTTTTTTAAT
This sequence comes from Wollemia nobilis, assembly GCA_028583015.1. NCBI lineage: Eukaryota > Viridiplantae > Streptophyta > Pinopsida > Araucariales > Araucariaceae > Wollemia > Wollemia nobilis. Next base: position 46,493 of record JAQPPZ010013483.1, read on the forward strand.
AGTGCAAAGCATAATGAATGATACAACTGAAACCACATTTCTGGATGACTTATCCTAACATAACAATCATCTACTTACCATTAAACGCTCCTAATAAAATCTTTCTTATAATCCTTCTGATTTAATTTTAAACGAGTAAATGGAACGTATAACGACACAGGATATTGATTTCTTCCGTAAAAGGTGATGCTGAAATCAAGCGAAACAGATGCAAGCCTTGTTCAAACTCAAAGGAGTGTGTCAACTTGCAAAATGAAGTGAACATTTAATGAAGGAGAAATGAAACAAGTGTATAGCGACACAGGATATTTGATTTCTTCCGTAAAAGGTGATGCTGAAATCAAACGAAACAGATCTCAAAGGACTGTGTCAACTTGCAAAAGGAAGTGAATTTTTAATGAAGGGAAAAAGAGGGCAAGCATAAAAACTAAAACATAAATTCACAGTAGGTTTTACCTCAACTCCAATTCAAGAATTTCATGCCCAAACGCCTATGATTCGTCACATGTACAAAGCTCAGAAGATCTTTATTGATATCGAAAGAGGGAAAATGTAGAATGCCTTGATGATGGAAGGATGAATACATATATATCTTGCTAAGTCCATTGTTACATGGCGTGAATTCACAAAACAAGAAAAGAAGAAATAACACTTTGGAGAATTTGGAAGGAATTTCACCGAATTACAAACGCTGCACGTTATACAAAAAGAGGCCTCCATGAAATCGATGCAAGACAAGAAGAGCACCACCCAAGAGAGCAAGCCTCATCTTATTTCAGTGCCGAAATGTATACAGGCATCTAAGCATTGAGACAAATGAGAAAAGACGGGTAGGGGGGAATTTTTTTACAATATCAAGAGTGTCCTTGCAAGGGATTTGTAAATCATTAGAACGATGAAATCTACATCCAGCGAGGCATTATTTCGGATTCGATGAAAAACATAGGGCTTCTATGAATGAAAAAAATTACACACAATAGTCGCAGATCCCCAAAGGCCAAGAAAACCTATATGTACAAATCAGCTCTAACCATAACATACGCAAGCTACAATCCCCATTATTGAATGCAAAGACAGTGGCTCGTAATTTTGGTTTTATGTGACTAGATATCCAATGTGTGGCCTCGCCTTTAATGTGGCGGTTCACGAGCGAACAGGGGCAGGAAGGACGCTTTGGCGCTCCTGATCTTGCTGGAGGTGCTCGCAGACCTGAACGAGCGACTGCAAATTGCAGCGGACGACGGTGTCGGCAAACGTACAGGTGTCCTCCTTGGTGTTTCCCTCGGGGATGCCCACGGTGTAAGACTCCAGAACGAGGGTCCAGGATCTGGCGCCGTCGGCGAACTCGTTCAGCGTGGTGACGGATCGGTAATTGCGGAGGCGGTGATCGCCACCGAGGATGCGGAAGCTGATAACGTGGTGGGCGTGGTCGAGGACCTCCAGGCGTTCCTTGCTGGTGGTGGCGGGTAGGTCGGAGACGAGGTTAACTTCCCTCACACTGCCCACGCCGCCGTCGCCCGTCATCATGCAGCTCCGCACGAAGGGCTTGTAAGTCTGCGGCTTGTCGAACCTGCTCACCACCGACCACACCAAATCCACCCGCGCGTTCACCTTTTGCAACACCATCGACGAGCAGTGCTCCGCCGGCACCTCGTGCGTGTGGTGGTGCGTTATCATCTCTCGCAGAACTGCGTACTCCCGCTCGCTCAACCCGCCCGGAACGGACCGCCCTATCCTCATCAGCTGCTGCTCCTTCTCCTGCTGCCTCTGTTCCTCCCCTTCATTCTCCCCCTCCGCCTCCGCATCCCCCTTCGTCATCTCTTCCTCCCTCTTCCCTCTCTTTTCACCCTGCAAATCCAGCAACCAGAAAGCGAAACCACTAAGACGACGCCGACGACATGAATAAATCTCCGACAAGTTTCTACTGCTTAGAACAACGGGCAATATCTTCGTCCTCGAGGCTCCGGACAGTAATGGCTGACGAAATGAAGAGGCTAAGGAAGACTAGCGGCGATATAGGATCATGCCTTGGATCGCCCTCCTCTCAGTCAAGAACGGATCGCCTCCCCTTTTAAATTTAGGTCTACCTTCCTTTCTTTCTTTCTTTGCACTTTTCCCCCTTCTCTCCCTCCTCCTTAGGAACTAACAACGTTACGCACTGCGCACCATCGTCCGGCGCCAAATACGAAATAATTCATTCCATTGTTTTTATTGGAAATTTATCTAATATTTGCGCTTGTTGTTTCGGGTGTATTTTGTAATATAAATAAATAAATAAACGTGATATTTATTTATCCACTTAGTTAGGGTCGAAGTCCCAAAGCCTCATCTGTTAAGCCTATTTAGGAGAAATCTATGTTTAAATCTTGTCAAATAGACATATACAAAATCTCCAATCTATTTTAATATCATTATGGGTTTTGATGTAATACAAGTAGTGCTAATATTTAATACTAGTAAATGGTGGTAATGTAATAGAAGTGGTATTGGTTTTAATATTTTATAATTAATTTATAAGTAATAATTATATTACTTATGTTTAAGACATCCTTTCATATATATATAAATCTCAAAAATAATACTTTAAGAAAAATGTAAGTTTAATGAAGAAAGAGTCTATGAAAAACCTTGTCTAAAATAGCAGATTCTACACCTGAAGTGATTATCAAGGATGAGATGATTGAGAATGATATAATGGTTCTTAAAACCAAAGGGTTAATATGTAAGTTTCATGGATACTAGCTAGATTTTTTTAGATTCAAAATTTGATCAAGTGGTAATGGAGATTAAATTCAAATTAGTCCATGACTTTTCTTCCAAAAGTTTTTTTTATCATTATTTTCTCTAGTTCAAAAATAAGGGATAAAATAATGGATGGAAGCCCATGGTTGAGGGGTACGGATGCATTTCATTTAAGACCTTGGAGTGAGAATTTTTTTGTGGATACAAAAACTGTTAAAAGGCATCTATTATAGATTAGGCTTTTTGGACATCCTTATCAAATCATCAATAAGGAGGTTTTCAAAAATATTGGTAATACTTTAGGTGAATTCAACCAAGAGGAAACAACTACTAGGGAGAGAAGACATGGTATATACACTCGAATATATTTTTTCATGGGTATTTCAAAATCTTTACCATAGTCAATTAGAATTAAATTTGAACCAAGAGAATGTGATCAACTAGTGGATTATGAAAAATATTACATTTTGATGTCACAAATATCATGAAACTAGGCACATTGCAAAATACTTCAAAGTGAAAAATATGAAGAGATGGAAATTTTTAAGCATGAGCTTCAATTTGAAATAAGGAGATGATATCATAGGATAAGATAGTGGAAGCACGAGATTCTGGGCAGAGGGAGCACTAATTATGCAACATAAGACGAAATGTAAAGAAATCACAGCCCTCTTTATTCAAATATCTTATCCTTGGTTACACAGACGTCTCCTCCATTTTTGGGGGCTAGGAGCGTTAAATTCATATTTGTTACAATATGTGACTTAGTCTTCCTCTTTCCGTGTGCCCACGTTTGAATGGACGGGCCAAGACGATGCCGTCGCTTACGTCGATGAGTCCTTCACCTCCGCTGCTTCTCCCGCGAACAAAGAAACAACGAATATGTCAGTAGCACCTGCTGCAAGTGAAAAGTGTTTGTTCTTCTAAAATCATCAAAAGATGCATGCAAACATTTATCTAAAACAGTAAACAAAATGATTCTAAACAGCCTAAAAACTTGACAGAAGACAGAAAATGTTACCAGAAGGCCATTGCCACTGAGACAGCTGGCCAATCTACCTTCAACTGGAATTCGTCCCCGGGTGGGACAATTTTTGACTGTAATTCGTCCCTGGGTGGGACGATCTTCGATCGCAATTCGTCCCCGGGTGGGACGAATTCTTCTGTGTTGAAGAAGCCGACCTGTCGCTGCTCCAATGTCGATTCTCGAGACCTGCAAAACGCCCGCAAACAAGGGGGTTATGTAATTGGGGCCATTTTGGGACGACCCAGATGGTCGGATTCTCCCAATTTGGCCTCTACCCTCGGGAATTTGATCTCGCCACCTGCAAGTCAGTGAAACAACAAAGCGACACAAAACATACTAGAATCTGACCAAAAGTTACGAAATTGCAGCTATGAGTTAACCAAACATAATAACACAAAATGCAACCTAAAAAAGTAATCTAGAATGCTCTAAAACCTAGAAAGTGCGGGGGTGCCCAAGTGGGCCTCCCACCGTTGGCACTTGATTTCGGTGCCAATCCACTAGGGATGGGCCCAAAACCTCTTAGGATTGGGGGGTCGGTGAATTGGTTGGTTCAGGTGTCCATGTGTTGGATTTGGGTCGGATTCAAGCTTCCAAAAGCCACCCAACAACCTCCCTTGCAAAAGAGATTGGTGGATGTGGGAAGGTGAACCAAAAGGGATGCAAGTGGGTCTTCAACTCGGCAAGCACTTCGTTGCTTGAAAACTCCTTCAACCTGTATATCTTGGGTGAGAAAAGTCCCACCTTTTATAGACCCATGGGGTCTCTTTTGGGAGGGAAGCACAAATGCCATGTGTTGGTCATAGGCGCCATGTGGTAGTCTTGTCTTCCCATGAGGGAGGGGAGTCCTCCGTTGACTTGGGCTTTGATAAATGCCTTTTGTGACAGTCTTCTAACGGCCCCTCTGTCCACCTACACACGCGTGCAAGGCAGGAGTCATCAACTGACTGTTTTGGGCTGCCACTTGGCGCCATTTGTCTTTTTGCCCGTTAAACTTGGAAATCGTCCCACCTAGGGACGATTTCAGAAATCGTCCCTGGGTGAGACGATTTTGGAGACGATTCAAAATCATCCCGGGTGGGACGATTTCAATTTAGCAATCGTCCCCGGGTGAGACGAATACTGGGCAAAGTGTCCAAGTGTGCCAAATTGCTTCTTGACCTCACAAAATTGCTATGAAAGTGGTTAAGACCACTGTTTGACCTCTGAGGGCTGCCCTGGGGGCTGTGTTTGTCAAAGCGATCAGTGTTTGCAGTCACATAATCGGATTGGTGCTGTTTTGGTGTCTATAGATGCCCCTTTTTGGGAAGCGCTGCGGGTGATGCAGTGCTGAGCAAAAATAGATAACCAAAGCACTAATGATTAGGGTTTCTTGGTAACCTAACCAACTTTTGATGCCCCAAGTATGGAAAGGGCATGCATTCTTGAATCCTTGCTTCTGACGAGCTAAGGAATTTGATTTCAAGTATTAACCTGTTTTGTTGAGGTGTGACTTGAACTTAGACATTGATCAATCATGAATAGGCAAAGGGCATTTTTATCCTCAGGGGGAACCTTGTGTTCATGATTCACGAAATGCCAAGTGTTTGATTGATTTGATTGTTGCTTGTTTACTACCCCAAGCAAGAGCGTGATTGTCTTTGTCAATGATTCTTTGAATGCATGTCGTTTTCCTTAATTGGGTGTGTGATTGTTGGTTGGTGACTAAGTGTGACTACCCCCTCAAGCGACGAATCGATGAGGGAATGACCTTCGTGAGAGAAGCGACGAGTCGCTTGACCCAAGATGACTTGTGCAAGGGTGCCTTTAGAGGGTTTACCGTTAAGCGTGTGCAATTTTTCCAACATTTGGACCTATTTTTGGTGGGTGTTAACCCTTTTGGTGATGCCGTAATGAGGTGAAATCATCGAAAACCTAACTTCCCGTGGAGCGGTCCGGCTATGGTAGCCTTCTTGGGGAAGTAGGAGAGAGATAATTTGGACCTCGACATCGATTTTCTTTGCCAAGAGGTTAAGTGCAAGAGCACTTGTGTCCGGCAATGCTTATTGCTTTGTTTTTATGTTGCATGTTTTGTTGTTTTTGTTGTTTTTTTTTTTGTGACACCATTTGGGGATTAAATTTTTGAAAATCCGTCTCCCGTGGAGCGGTCCGGCTATGGTAGCCTTCTTAGGGAGTAGGATAGTGATAATTTGTGACCCCGATGTCGATTTGCTATGCCAAGAGGTTAAGTGCAAGAGCACTTGTGTCTGGCAATGTTTATTGCTTGGTTTTGTGTTGCATTTTTTGTTGTTTTTGTTGTTTTTTGTTTTTTTGTGACACCATTTGGGGATTAAATTGTCAAAAATCCGTCTTCCCGTGGAGCGGTCCGGCTATGGTAGCCTTCTGGGGAGGAGGAAAGGAAAAAGTACAGGGAGAGGGCCGATGTCAGTTTTTCTATGCCAAGAGGTTAAGTGCAAGAGCACTTGTGTCTGGCAATGTTTATTGCTTTTTGTTTTTGTGTTACATTTTTGTGATGTTTTTGTTGTTTTTGCTTTCTTGTTTTTTTGTATATGTCATGATTTTATGTTATGCATAATGATTGATTTTGATGGATGCATGCTACTGTATATTGATATATGCATATGGCATGATAAATGCTACTATTGTATGTTGATTTATTTTGATGGATGCATATGCTATGATGAATGCAAATGTTTTTTTATTTATATGTGATATGCAGATATGAAATGGATGAATGGGATTTGTGATGTTTGGCTATGGCACCATAGACTATTTAGAACTCTGTTATTTTGTTTTTAGGCGATTGCTGTGATGCATGACTTTACATGTATACATGGTTTTTTTTTTTTTGTATTTTTTGATGGTATTGTAAGGATGAAAAGTAGCGCAGTTGGTTTAGAAATGTAGCTAAGGTTTTCTGAGACTCAGACGGTTTTAACTCACTAGCCAAGACTGTACTTTGTCTTACAAGACTTTTGAACAAGGTATGAGTCAGACTTGTTTTTAACCAAGCTATTTCACATCCCTGTGTGTGCAATTGAGTTCATTTAGTGGTATTTGTTAGGATACCGCCAGTGCCGTATGGGCTTTCAACCGAACCTGTACTGAGGATCACCTAATTAGCTCCACGAATTCCTTTGTTGTATGTACTAAGATTAATCTACGATGTAATCCAGGATGCCATAAGCTAGCTCATCCACATGCAAATATTGATCTGTACGCAAGTTAATGTGACAGATATATCGTCATGCGGGAGGTTTACTTCTGTTACCCATTGGCTATCAACCAAATTGGTACTGAAGCTTGCCTTATGACCTATAGAATGCTGAGAGTTCCAGGGATTCAAGGTCAACTCCCTTCTTTTCTTCAATTGTATTGGGATACTTGCTCATTTGTAGTGATGAGATCACTATTTATTTTGATTTGTTTTTCTTTTGAGCAAGGGATTGGGGATATGGAGTGACGAAAATCACTATTGTTTGTGCCTTTTGATGTGTGCACTGTAGTTTGTCAAATTTTGGAGTTTTGACATTTTGCAAATTTTTTGTGTTTTGCAACTCGTTGAGAACTTTAGGGATTCTTAGGGAATTGGGTAGGGAGGATGCTTGTCCTTTTGCCAACTCTCAGCATTCTAGGGGTCATTCGCACAGGGGGATGAGCAAGATAACCGTTTCGCTTGTGGTGACCTAGATTATTTTGCAGGTTTCGTCTTTCGTTCACACAATTTGGGAATTTTAGTGTTTTGATTTGTGTTGGGATGTTACGTAACAAGGTGTATTTCAAGTATGACTCTACCTTCGTAAAATCTGTTCGACTTGATACACTACATGGCTAAAGAGGAAAATGATGACTCGAATCACCGAAACTCTTGGTACATTCCCGCACCACCGACCGTAGTGTGGTAAAAGTTATGCTTGGTGTTTTTGTTGTTTTTGTAACATGAGACAATGCGGAACAAGGTGGACTATCGGAGCTATTGCAGCTTATGGTGCCTTTGACCTGTATGACTACAAATATGCAATGTATGGATGCAATGCTTAATGCAACTATGTATTTTTGTAATTTTGATGGATTGTTTTTGGTGAAGGTGAAGATGAGGTGCGAGAATATGAATTTTTTGATGAATTTGAGTATGCCTAGAATTGAGATGCAAATCTTTGTTGTTTTTGATGATTTTTGTTGTTTTGTTTTTTGAATTTCTTGATTTTTTTTTTGACCAAGCGATTGCGATAATCGTTGGAGCTTTTTGGGTTGACCAAGAGATTGCGATAATCCTTGGAGCCTTTTGGAGTGACCAAGAGATTGCGATAATCCTTGGAGCTTTTTGGGTGACCAAGAGATTGCGATAATCCTTGGAGCTTTTTGGGTTGACCAAGAGATTGCGATAATCCTTGGAGCTTTTTGGGTGACCAAGAGATTGCGATAATCCTTGGAGCTTTTTGGGTTGACCAAGAGATTGCGATAATCCTTGGAGCTTTTTGGTGACCAAGAGATTGCGATAATCCTTGGAGCTTTTTGGGTGACCAAGAGATTGCGATAATCCTTGGAGCTTTTTGGGTGACCAAGAGATTGCGATAATCCTTGGAGCTTTTTGGGTGACCAAGAGATTGCGATAATCCTTGGAGCTTTTTGGGTTGACCAAGAGATTGCGATAATCCTTGGAGCTTTTTGGATTGACCAAGAGATTGCGATAATCCTTGGAGCTTTTTGGATGACCAAGAGATTGCGATAATCCTTGGAGCTTTTTGGGTGACCAAGAGATTGCGATAATCCTTGGAGATTTACCAAACAGATTGCCAAGATCCACTCCAGCGGTGACCAAGAGATTGCGATAATCCTTGGAGCTTTTTGGTGACCAAGAGATTGCGATAATCCTTGGAGCTTTTTGGGTTGACCAAGAGATTGCGATAATCCTTGGAGCTTTTTGGGTTGACCAAGAGATTGCGATAATCCTTGGAGTTTTTTTTTTTTTTTTTTGGGATATGGCTTTCTTAGATATGAAATGGTCGCAAATGACTGATATTCAAGGGTTCTGTTTCCTTGATACCATCAAGAGAAGCTAGCCGGTACGTCCCGGGTCCTATTTTACTATCAATGACATAAGGACCTAACCAATTTGCCGTGAATTTGTCCCTCATATGGGACGACAAATTAGAGTTTTGTTGGTTTTCCTTCAGAACCAAATCACCAACCCGAAAGTCTCTTAGGTGAACTTTCATGTTGTAAGCTTTCTTAAGCCGCTCTTGATAGATACGTAAGTGCTCGAGAGCATTAACGCGTCGTTCGTCAAGCAACGTAAGTTGGTCTAATCGGGCTTGCCGCGCAGTGTTATCATCGATGAACTCCTGCATTGATATGCGCAGGGAAGGAATTTCCAACTCGAGAGGCATTACTGACTCTGAGCCATACACCAGTGAAAACGGAGTTGCCCCAGTGGGCATCCGAATGCTAGTGCGATAAGCCCAAAGGGCAAGTGGGATTTGTATGTGCCAATCCTTATGACTGTCTGCGATGGTATTTTTAAGGATGGCGACTAGCGTTTTGTTTGACGCCTCTGCTTGCCCATTTGCTTGCGGATAATAGGGTGTTGAAAAGCTGTGCTAAATTTTGTACTTTGTGGTTAAAGCACGCACGTCTTTGTTCTTGAATGATGGCCCATTATCCGAGATTATTTTGGATGGAATACCAAAATGACATATGATGTAATGCAAAATGAACTCCGCAATGCGGGGTCCTGTCGTAGAGGTTAACGGAATTGCTTCCACCCATTTGGTAAAATATTCTGTGGCCGTTATGATAAACGTGTGACGGCCTGACGATGTAGGGGAGATCTTTCCGATTAGATCGAGGCCCCACTACGAAAATGGCCAAGCAGACTGGACCGTCTCGTAGGGCCTGGGAAGGTGCGTGCATTAAATTGGCATGATGTTGACATTTCACGCACCTCTTGACATACTCGCAACAATCTCGCTCTAAAGATGGCCAATAATAGCCCATGCGAAGAATGCGCTTTGCAATGGCCATACCACTAAAGTGGCCACCACATGTACCGTCATGCGCTTGGGCGACAGCCCAAGTGGACTCTTGCTGGTCCAAACAACGAAGAAGAATTCCGTCATAGCTTCGATGATACAAAATGTCTCCTATCAAGACATATTTTGCCGCTTTTTGCTTGAATGTTCATTTTGCGACGTGCGTCAATCCAAAGGGAAGATTACCTAACTTGAGGTAGTCTCTTATGGGTAAATACCAGTCCTGTTTATCAAAAACCTCGACAGTATGAACATCCAATCCCTTTTGAAGTTCTTCCCTAACAAATGCTGATTGGGATAGAACTTGTAAGAATAGCGTTGTGTTGCTATTAATGGGAGTGGGGGAAAACAAAGACCCCCAGTTGGCACGTTTCAAACAGTCTCAGATTCGAAAGAACTTATCCGAAGATGGTTCGATCTGGATCATGTGGACTCTTGGCGTCAAGTCTGAGCTTGCGCGCTCCATCGCGGGTTGCGATAAGGTTTTGACCTGAATAGTTGTCATATCACCGGAAAGGTCTTGCAGGATTAGTGACCCCAAGGAGGCCATTGTGTCCGCAAAATGATTCGATGATCGAGGGAGTGCCTCGATGTCATACCACTCAAGTTTTGCCAAGAATTTGTCCACGAGGGCTTTATAGGCCTTTAGAACTGGGCATTTGCATTGATATACCCCTTTGAATTGATTGACGATTAACAACGAATCACCAAAGATGTTCAATATTTTGATGTTCATGGCGATTGTTGTTCGAAGACCTAGGAGCAAGGCTTCATATTCTGCATTGTTGTTGGTGCACTGGAAGTTTAATTTAAATGACAGGGGCATTGGAGCGCCCTACGATGTGAAGAATACAATTCCTGCGCCACCCCCTTGCTCGCATTTAGAACCATCGAAAAATAAGGTTATGTCGGCATGAGACTCTAGCTCATCAGAATCTGGCGATTCTGAGACATGGAAGACCCCATCATCGGGTAGTTCTATGACCAGAGGCTGATCGTCTTCAAGAGGAGCCTCTGCTAGTTGATCGGCTATGACTTGTCCTTTTATAGATTTTTGCCCAATAAACTCAATGTCAAATTTCGTCAACAACATGATCCATTTTGTCGTGCGACTACTATGATAAGTACGACTCATCATGTATCGCAATGGATTCTCCTTAGACACAACATACGTAGTGTTGCTCAGCATGTAGTGGCGTAGCCTCTTGGTAGCAAACACCACTGCCAAGCAGAGTTTCTCAACGTATGCATAGTTAAGTTCGTAATCGACCGTGGTGCGGCTAAGATAGTAAGTAGCCTGTTCTTTGTGAAGTTCATTCTTCTGGGCTAGCATGGCTCCCAGTGCCACCTCAGTAGCTGAGATGTATAAGTAGAATGGCACACCTGGTCTAGGTGGTGCCAATACTGGCGACGAAGCCAAGTATTGTTTGATTTCTTCAAAGGCTGACTGGCACTCGTCATCCCAATGAAATGTGACCCCCTTGTGCAATAATTTGTTCATGGGTCGGCATTTGTCGGATAATTGCGCTATGAAGCATTTAATCGACGTGACCTTTCCTTGCAGACTTCTGAGCTGCTTGATAGTGGTTGGGGGAGCCATTTCAAGGATTGCCTTGACTTTGTTTGGGTCCACTTCGATGCCTCATCTTTGAGACTATAAAACCCAAGAGTTTTCCAGATGTGACGCCGAACACGCACTTCTTGGGATTCAGTCAGACCTTATGCTCTATGAGGCGATCGAGAATCTTGCTTAAGTCACCGAGATGATCTGAGCGCAAGAGAGACTTGGCTAACAAATCATCCATGTAATCTTCCAAAGTTTTGTGCATGTAATCGTGGAAGATATACGTCATAGCACGTTGGTATGTAGCGCTAGCATTTTTAAGGCCAAAAGGCATGACCTTATAGCAAAATGTCCCCCAAGGCGTTGTGAATGCCATTTTGAGTTGGTCTTCAGGATTGATACGAATTTGATTGTATCCTGAGAAACCGTCCATTAGGGAGAGCATTTCGTGACCTGCTGTAGCGTCTACCAATGCGTCGATGCTTGGCAAGGGGAAATCATCCTTAGGACTCACTTTGTTTAGGTCTCGAAAGTCGGTGCATATGCGAATCCTCCCGTCGGGCTTCTTGACGGGAACCATGTTGGACAACCATGGCGGATAATCCACGTAGATGACAAATTGTGCATCCAACAGCTTTTGCAATTCATCTTTGACCATCAAGGCCACTGTTGGGTGCATCTTTCTTAGTTTTTGCTTTACAGGCTTGATTTTCGGATCAAGCGTTAAATTGTGCATGACTAGCTGCGGGTCTAGCCCTGGCATATCTTTGTACGACCATGCAAAAACTTCCTTCTTCTCTTTGAGAAGGGCAATATATTTGGCTTGCTCTTCGGGGGAAAGACTTACCCCCAACCTTGAGAATCCATGGATTCATTGGATCTGTGTCGATGTCTCACGTCGCCGTCTCCTCGACCGACATGTGGGATCCGTCCTCCAACCGATGTGGAGTTGGGATTAAATGGATATCATCACCGAGTTAAGATCTGCGTTTGGAACCTCGGGTCCCTCTTCAGCTTGAAAAATATCCTGAGTTGTCCTTGGGGTAAAATGAAGCATTTCATCGAAAGGCCAATACTCTGATGGTGACAATGGTGAATTGACGCGATCCCAGTCGATGGCATCCATGTCTAGATGCAATGACCATGATGGATCGGTCGGATTGCGGATGGGTGCGGTCAAATCAATGGAGATCATGTGGATGGAATGAATTTGGTCTCCAGAACCGTGGGTGTGATGACTTGATTCTTTTAGATGTTCCCTATACTTTGGATCTGGCTCTACGAGAATGGGCACGAATGGATCCTCTCTAGGTGCAAATTCATCTCTATGTGTGAAAAGGAAGGCGGGGTCTTCCCTTGGCACTACTGTCATGATGGGATCTCGAGGTGGACGATGCTCATCTTGAATTTGGAGCCATAGGTCTAACACTTGGTCCCACCTCGCTGGGTCTACGTGCCATTCATGTCCTAAAAGTATACCCATCTGTCCCATTAGATCTTCATGAGTTAGAGCGCGGTGATTTTGTCGTGCATGTTTGAGATAGATCATCTCAGTCTCATCTTTTGAATCACTTTCATAGATCCAAAATTGTTCATTCTCTTCAGCATCTGTTGCTTGCGACGTTGAGGACTCTTCCTGTTCTAGTGAATTAATCTGGTCCCATTGCGGTTGTTCCACTCTTAGTGGAGGGACCTGATTCTCTTGAGACTATGTTATTTCGTCTGGAACCTCTAAGGGGAACAGTTTCAGAAAGATGTCTGGCAGCCGTTGATGTTCTCTTTGAGGATTAATCTCTAAACTTTTGCCTCTCTCTAGCAAAGAAGAGGGATTACTGTTGCTACCAGGGGTGTTTGTTGACCATGGGAGGTAGTCTCCCAATGTGTATTCTGTATTCGGATTGGCATAAGGACCCAATGCCAATCCCCCCTTGTTGCCTATTTCTAGGCCTTGCATATTTTCAACCAAGATGTCTAATGGCAGGGGATGGTTGAACCCTACCCCTGACTTGTCATATGGCATCTGATATCTTGGTTGGCAAAGGATCCGCATCCCTTGCTCATATCTGCCTAGCCCGTATCCATGCCAATTGCATTGGCCTAGATATTTTAGGGCAAATTTTGGGTTTGACAGATAATTGATGTTTTCAACAAAAGGCTCTTCGTCTGTTTCCTTTTGTTGGCATGGTTCAAGACCATGATCAAGGCCCCCATACACAAAATTTGTCTGGTTCGATGGGTAGCCTAGAGGGACGATTGTTCCAATGGGAAGGCGAGGTCTTCCCATGTCTTGTACTGACTCCAGTGTGGGGGTTGCCACAACATTTTGCACTAAGTATTCCCCCATGCCTGTATCGGCCATTTCAACGAGTGATTGTTGATGATTGGGTAGGAGGAAACGGTAGTCCTTCCTAAGTCCATTCCATGTTTGGTGGTTCAGGAATCTTGGTTTCCGTTGCGTTGGGCGCTTCCTCTATTGTTATTGTTGAAATTATGGGCAACCTTTCTTCTAAGGGTTTAACCTCTTCCATGATTTGTTTTCCCTTGTCCTTATGTTGGGCCATGATAGGTGGCATTGATGATGAAGGAGCCGATGATGAAGTCTCACCTGGCTGGTATTTTGCCTTGTTGGCCACCAGTGGTGCCTGCGGTATTGGACCTTGTTTAGATGGATTTAATTGGAAATCCAAATGCGTTGAAGGGAGGGTCGATTGAGGTATGAATTGTACCGCATTGTAATACTTGAAGGGCTCTAAGTCCATTGGGACTACATGTATTTCTCCTTCATAAGCATACTTCAAGCACTGGTGGGTGATCGAAGGGACACATTTCATATCCCTAATCCAAGGCCGCCCTAGCAGTATATTATAAGCCATTTCACCTTCCAGCACATGGCACAGTGTAGGTATTGACTTTTGTCCTACCATTGGCGCAAGCGAGAGTCATAGAAGAGATTAAGATAGGCGAAGGTGCAATTGCCAAGCCTAAGAAGAAAGAGTGGAATAAAACCACTAAAACTGGGACAATGCAACCACAACACGCTGCAGTCAACCAAGTTGCGATAAATGTTCCCGTGCCTGTGCAAGAAACGTAGCCTCAAAAGGCTAACTACCAGGCAGTGCCTCCTGCTTATGAAAGAGATAATAGAAGATAGGAGCAAAATTACCCACGTCGCCCTAGGCAAAATTTCACCCCATATGCAGAGTCTAGGGACTCCTTATTTGACCGCTTGTCAGCGGAAAATTTAGTTACTTTGCCGGAAATCCAAATTATAGACCCTAACATTCCCAAGCCTAGGGGGTACAGAGAGGAATTGTATTGTAGATTCCATAGGCGTAGAGGACATGACTTGAATGGGTGCTAGAAATTCAAAGACCTAGTCCAGGATTTGATCGACAACAGAACATTGATTGTGGACAACCCCATCGCACCAAACAACCAAAAAATGGGGGTATTCAAGGACCCCTTGCCAGCCCACGAGGCACAGACAAAACCACTCCAGATTAACGAGGTGCGACAAGATCTTCCCACACAGGAATTTGTGGGAATGATTAGCATAGTAATAAGGAACAGAAGGTACCCGACAGCTGCCCCTGAGGTAGCTATGAAGGAAGTTCCGGCAACATCACATCCTCAACAACGCCCAACGCAGTTACCTCCGCCTAGACCTGAGGTCACGATACGAACAAAACTCACGCAGAGTTTGCGGACCACGTCGGCTAGGCTGTCCATCTACGAGCTTATTCAACAATCAACTCCCCATAGAGAAGCTCTTATGGAAATTTTAAAAGCCATTGAATTACAACCCCGGGAGGAAAATTCTTTCAACGCCTTCGTGGGACATGGGCAGCCCTCAGAGGTCAAACAGTGGTCTTAACCACTTTCATAGCAATTTTATGAGGTCAAGATGCAATTTGGCACACTTAGACACTTTGCCTAGTAATCGTCTCACCCAGGGACGATTGCTAAATTGAAATCGTCTCACCCAGGGATGATTTTTGAAATCGTCTCACCCAGAGATGATTGCTAACTTGAAATCGTCTCACCCAGGGACAATTTCTGAAATCGTCCCTGGGTGAGACAATTTCCAAGTTTAACGGGCAAAAATACAAATGGCGCCAAGTGGCAGCCCAGAACAGTCAGTTGATGACTCCTGCCTTGCACGCGTGTGTAGGTGGACAGAGGGGCCATTAGAAGACTATCACAAAAGGCATTTATCAAATCCCAAGTCAACGAAGGACTCCCCTCCCTCATGGGAAGACAAGACTGCCACATGGCACCTATGACCAACACATGGCATTTGTGCTTCCCTCCCAAAAGAGACCCCATGGGTCTATAAAATGTGGGACTTTTCTCACCCAAGATATACAGGTTGAAGGAGTTTTTAAGAAACGAAGTGCTGCCGAGTTGAAGACCCACTTGCATCCCTTTTGGTTCACCTTCCCACATCCACCAATCTCTTTTGCAAGGGATGTTGTTGGGTGGCTTTTGGAAGCTTTAATCGGACCTAAATCCAACACATGGACACCTGAACCAACCAATTTGCCAACCCCCCAATCCTAAGAGGTTTTGGGCCCATCCCTAGTGGATTGGTGCCGGAATCAAGTGCCAACGGTGGGAGGCCCACTTGGGCACCCCTGCACTTTCTAGGTTTTAGAGCATTTTAGATTACTTTTTCAGGTTGCATTTTGTGTTATTATGTTTGGTTAACTCACAGCTGCAATTTCGTAACTTTTGGTCGGATTCTAGTATGTTTTGTGTCGCTTTGTTGTTTCACTGAATTGCAGGTGGCGAGATCAAATTCCTGAGAGTAGAGGCCAAATTGGGAGAATCTGACCATATGGGTCGTCCCAAAATGGCCTCAATTACATGACCCCCTTGTTTGCAGGTATTTTGCAGGTCTTAGGAATCGACATTGGAGCAGTAGCAGGTTGGCTTCTTCAACACAGAAGAATTCATCCCACCTAGGGACGAATTGCAGTCAGAGATCGTCCCACCCAGGGATGAATTGCAGTCAAAAATCGTCCCACCCAGGGACGAATTCTAGTTGAAGGCAGATTTTCCAGCTGTCTCAGTGGCAATGGCCTTCTGGTAACATTTTTTGTCTTCTGTCAAGTTTTTAGACTGTTTAGAATCATTTTGTTTACTATTTAGATAAATGTTTGCATGCATATTTTGATGATTTTAGAAGAACGAACACTTTTCACTCGCAGCAGGTGCTACTGACATATTCATTGTTTCTTTGTTTGCAGGAGGAGCAGCAGAGGTAAGGACTCATCAGCGTAAGCGATGGCATCGTCTTGGCCCGTCCATTCAAATGTGGGCACGCGAAAAGAGGAAGACTAAGTCACATATTGTAACAAATATGAATTTAACGCTCCTAGCCCCCAAAAATGGAGGAGACGTCTATGTAACCGAGGATAAGATATTTGAATAAAGAGGGCTGTGATTTCTTTACATCTTTTCTTTCATTTTCAAATTGTCTCCTTTCTTTGTTTTTGTGCATAGGATTAAAGCGTTACATTTCGTATTATGTTGCATAATTAGTGCTCCCTCTACCCATAATCTTGTAGAGTCATACTTGAAATACACCTTGTTACGTAACATCCAAACACAAATCAAAACATTAAAATTCCCAAATTGTGTGAACGAAAGACGAAACCTGCAAAATAATCTAGGTCACCACAAGAGAAACGGTTATCTTGCTCATCCCCCTATGCGAATGACCCCTAGAATGCTTAGAGTTGGCAAAAGGATAAGCATCCTCCCTACCCAATTCCCTAAGAATCCCTAAAGTTCTCAACAGTTGCAAAACACAAAAAATTTGTAAAATGTCAAAACTCCAAAATTTGACAAACTACAGTGCACACATCAAAAGGCACAAACAATAGTGATTTTCATCACTACATATCCCCAATCCCTTGCTCAAAAGAAAAACAAATCAAAATAAATAGTGATCTTATCACTACAAATGAGCAAGTATCCCAATACAATTGAAGAAAAGAAGGGAGTTGACCTTGAATCCCTGGAACTCTTAGCATTCTATAGGTCATAAGGCAAGCTTCAGTACCAATTTGGTTGATAGCCAATGGGTAACAGAAGTAAACCTCCCGCATGATGATATATCTGTCACATTAACTTGCGTACAGATCAATATTTGCATGTGGATGAGCTAGCTTATGGCATCCTGGATTACACCGCAGATTAATCTTAGTACATACAACAAAGGAATTCATGGAGCTAATTAGGTGATCCTCAGTACAGGTTCGGTTGAAATCCCATCTGGCACTGGCGGTATCCTAACAAATACCACTAAATAAATTCAATTCCACACACAGGGATGTGAAATAGCTTGGTTAAAAACAAGTCTGACTCATACTTTGTTCAAAAGTATTGTAAGACAAAGTACAGTCTTGGCTAGTGAGTTAAAACCATCTGAGTCTCAGAAAACCTTAGCTACATTTCTAAACCAACTGCACCACTTTTCATCCTTACAATACCATCAAAAAATACAAAAAAAGAAAAACCATGTATACATGTAAAGTCATGCATCATAGCAATCGCCTAAAAATAAAATAACAGAGTTCTAAAAAGTCTATGGTGCCATAGCCAAACATCACAAATCCCACTCATGCATTTCATATCTACATATCACATATAAATAAAAAAACATGTGCATTCATCATAGCATATGCATCTATCAAAATAAATCAACATACAACAGTAGCATTTATCATGCCATATGCATATATCAATATACAGTAGCATGCATCCATCAAAATCAATCATTATGCATAACATAAAATCATGACATATACAAAAAAAAACAAGAAAGCAAAAACAACAAAAACATCACAAAAATGTAACACAAAAACAAAAAGCAATAAACATTGCCAGACACAAGTGCTCTTGCACTTAACCTCTTGGAATAGAAAAACCGACATCGGGAAGGCTACCATATCCGGACCGCTCCACGGGAAGACAGATTTTTGACAATTTAATCCCAAAATGGTTACACAAAAAAAAAAAAAAAAACAACAAAACAACAAAAAATGCAACACAAAACCAACAATAAACATTGCCAGACACAAGTGCTCTTGCATTTAAACTCTTGGCATAGCAAATCAACATCGGGGTCACAAATTATCACTATCCTACTCCCTAAGAAGGCTACCATAGCCGGACCGCTACATGAGAGATGAATTTTTGAAAATTTAATCCCCAAATGGTGTCACAAAAAAAAACAACAAAAACAACAAAACATGCAACATAAAAAAAAAGCAATAAGCATTGCCGGACATAAGTGCTCTTGCACTTAACCTCTGGGAAAATAAAATCGATGGCGAGGTTCAAATTATCTCTCTCCTAATTCCCCAAGAAGGCTAACATAGCCGGACCGCTCCATGGGAAGTTAGGTTTTCGATGATTTCACCTCATTACGACATCACCAAAAGGGTTAACACCCACCAAAAATAGGTCCAAATGTTGGAAAAATTGCACACGCTTAACGGTAAACCCTTTAAGGCACACCTACACAAGTCATCTTGGGTCAAGCGACTCGTCGCTTCTCTCACGAAGGTCATTCCCTCATCGATTCGTCGCTTGAGGGGGTAGTCACACTTAGTCACCAACCAACAATCACACACCCAATTAAGGAAAACAACATGCATTCAAAGAATAATTGACAAAGACAATCACGCTCCTACTTGGGGTAGTAAACAAGCAACAATCAAATCAATCAAACACTTGGCATTTCGTGAATCATGAACACAAGGTTCCCCCTGAGGATAAAAACGCCCTTTGCCTGTTCATGACTGATCAATGTCTAAGTTCAAGTCACACCTCAACAAAACAGGTTAATACTTGAAATCAAATTCCTTAGCTCGTCAGATGTAAGGATTCAAGAATGCATGCCCTTTCCATACTTGGGGCATCAAAAGTTGGTTAGGTTACCAATAAACCCTAATCATTAGTGCTTTGGTTATCTATTTTTGCTCAGCACTGCATCACCCGCAGCGCTTCCTTTTTACTGGAAGCACGAGATTTCGGGTAGAGGGAGCACTAATTATGCAACATAAGACGAAATGTAACGCTTTAATCCTATGCACAAAAACGAAGAAAGGAGACAATTTGAAAATGAAAGAAAAGATGTAAAGAAATCATAGCCCTCTTTATTCAAATATCTTATCCTCGATTACATAGACGTCTCCTCCCTTTTTGGGGGCTAGGAGCGTTAAATTCATATTTGTTACAATATGTGACTTAGTCTTCCTCTTTCTACGTGCCCACGTTTGAATGGACGGGCCAAGATGATGCCGCCGCTTACGCTGATGAGTCCTTACCTCTGTTGCTCCTCCTACAAACAAAGAAACAACGAATATGTCAGTAGCACCTACTGCAAGTGAAAAGTGTTCGTTCTTCTAAAATCATCAAAAGATGCATGCAAACATTTATCTAAACAGTAAAAAAAATGATTCTAAACAGCTTGAAAACCTGACAGAAGACAGAAAATGTTACCAGAAGGCCATTGCCACTGAGACAGCTGGCCAATCTACCTACAACTGGAATTCGTCCCTGGGTGGGACGATTTTTGACTGTAATTCGTCCCTGGGTGGGAGGAATTTCAGAATTCCTCCCTATCTCTGACTGCAATTTGTCCCTGGGTGGGACGAATTCTTCTATGTTGAAGAAGCCGACCTGCTGCTGCTCCAATTTCGATTCCTGAGACCTGCAAAATGCCTGCAAACAAGGGGGTCATGTAATTGAGGCCATTTTGGGACGACCCAGATGGTCGGATTCTCCCAATTTGGCCTCTACACTCAGGAATTTGATCTCGCCACCTGCAAGTCATTGAAACAACAAAGCGACACAAAACATACTAGAATCCGACCAAAAGTTACGAAATTGCAGCTATGAGTTAACCAAACATAATAACACAAAATGCAACCTGAAAAAGTAATCTAAAATGCTCTGAAACCTAGAAAGTGCAGGGGTGCCCAAGTGGGCCTCCCACCATTGGCACTTGATTTCGATGCCAATCCACTAGGGATGGGCCCAAAACCTCTTAGGATTGGGGGGTCGGCGAATTGGTTGGTTCAGGTGTCCATGTGTTGGATTTAGGTCCGATTCAAGCTTCCAAAAGCCACCCAACAACCTCCCTTGCAAAAGAGATTGGTGGATGTGGGAAGGTGAACCAAAAGGGATGCAAGTGGGTCTTCAACTCGGCGACACTTCGTTGCTTGAAAACTCCTTCAACCTGTATATCTTGGGTGAGAAAAGTCCCACCTTTTATAGACCCATGGGGTCTCTTTTGGGAGGGAAGCACAAATGCCATGTGTTGGTCATAGGCGCCATGTGGCAGTCTTGTCTTCCCATGAGGGAGGGGAGTCCTCAATTGACTTGGGCTTTGATAAATGCCTTTTGTGACAGTCTTCTAACAGCCCCTCTGTCCACCTACACACGCATGCAAGGCAGGAGTCATCAACTGACTGTTTTGGGCTGCCACTTGGCACCATTTGTCTTTTTGCCCGTTAAACTTGGAAATCGTCTCACCCAGGGATGATTTTAGAAATCGTCCCTTGGTGAGACGATTTCAAGTTAGCAATCGTCTCTAGGTGAGACGATTTCAGAAATAGTCCCTGGGTGAGACGATTTCAATTTAGCAATCGTCCCTGGGTGAGACCATTACTAGGCAAAGTGTCTAAGTGTGCCAAATTGCATCTTGACCTCACAAAATTGCTATGAAAGTGGTTAAGACCACTGTTTGACCTCTGAGGGCTGCCCTGGGGGCTATGTTTGTCAAAGCGATCAGTGTTTGCAGTCACATAATCGGATTGGTGTTGTTTTGGTGTCT
>JAQPPZ010013486.1:0-65356 GCA_028583015.1 Wollemia nobilis
CCATCCATTGCTCGATAAATTACCACTTTGGGTTCTTGTTTTGTGGAAACCATAATAAGAAAAAGGAATTAAAAGACATTGTTTCCAAGTCAATCATGTTTAGTTTCTCTCGCATAGTTTCCATAGATATTGTTACCATGTGTCCCATGGAGCAAACACCTATGATGAATTCAAACTAAAAGTAGATGTAGGTTAGTTATAAATAATACCAGATTGTTGAGTCAAGGAGAAGGAGGTTTAAGAATATTGCGACATTGATAAATAATAGTTTTAGGAATATTATATCATAGAAACAAAAAAAGAAACCAATTAGAAAAAATAAAAGCTATCAAAAGCATCTCAGATATTTTAATTGAATTCTTTATTGGATCTTACCAACTTATAATTATTTCAATTTTTGTTTATGGAATGTCAACAGAGCCATTTCCTTCTATGGCACACTATAGGAGTGTTGCTTTTATTACTTGGGTTACCCAATTTAAATTAAACTAAGCCCTAATTCATATACTCTACGAATGAATACAAATAGAAAAACACTTTCCATTTAGGTGTGGTAGAAATTGCATTCTCCCTTGCTTAAATTGGGGTGGAATCGCGAATAGAAATCAAATGGGAAGATGAAGATGACGTGTAATTTTTTTATCTTAAGTTCACTTACACATTTATGTTAACTTCAGAGGCAATTGAAGCATAGAGATGATAATTGTAGAAGGTGTCTAAATAAACTAAGGAATGTACATTGAATTGATTGCTTGATATTTTCCTATGAAGAAAGGGGCATCCAATCAAAGGAAATACAAATGTCAAATTGAAGATAGAGTAATGTTTGAAGCACTTGTGAATAGAGTTGAAGAAAGGTGGAATCGAGTAGAAAATTCAAGTATGTTTATCGCCTAAAAGCCTAAGGAAAAGCATAAATTATTTTTTACAGCAAGAATAGTCAGTAAAGCCAAAGAATAAGGTGTCATTTAAAGGAAAAATAAAACTACTAAAAGATATATTTGAGTGGATGCCTATGATAATATATTAAATATGAATGTATCAAAGAGAAAGTAAACCCTTGACATATTTTAAATAGCATTTACATTTGATTTAAAGGATAGTTGAATTTGACAAAAGAATCAGAAGGAATGAGAGAACTTCAGATCCTTCAAGGTGATAGCACCTATGTTTGTTGCATGGTATTTGTAACATCTGCACCAGAAGGAATTTAAGGCTAAAAAGAATGTAGTAGTAGCATCTCAAAAGAAATTGAAATGCCAAAAGACTCTTGTAAAGTCACAGAGCAAAGAATGGGGTTTAAGCAAAATATTTTGGAAACTTTGATCAATAAATGTCATGATAGACTCAAACCAACCTGGAATAGGTGATAGTGCTTGGTGAAAAAAGCGATTGCATTTTCTAAGCTATGATCAGAATATTTTTCAAATGAGTACTTGAAGTTTAGAAAATTTGAAATCAAAGGTTCAAAAAAGAAAGTTTAAGTTATTTAAAAATTATTATTAGGTATTCATAAGGATTTCTACTCCTAAAAGTTTTCAAATTTTTGATATTTGACATTTGAAGGTTATATTGATTTCATAGTTCTCTTTTGAGAAAGTAATAAAGTTAAAAATTATTAAATTAGTGAATTCTTGCAAATTTAGTTATTTGGGAGACAAAAGGGTTTCAACCTCAAAATTTGTAAAAAATATAAATTTATAAAGTTCATTCTTTAGTTTCTAAATCTAGGGAGTTATAACGTTGTCAAGAAAAAGCAAGTGAAAAAAAAAATAATAATAAAAAAATAGAAATACGTCGATGCTAGGCAAGGGGAAATCAGTCTTCGAGCACAAGCAATCTAATGAAAGAATTTAGTATTTTTTTCCCCTTCTAATAGCTAGGTGGTTCTAGATCTCTGTTTCCAATAGGTCTCCTCCTGGTTGTCAATGTCCTCAACCGCTGTACGCAACGCATCATCCTCAGCTTAGAGCTGGTCTGTAATTACTCCTTCTCTGAACTGTTTTTGGACCTCATCCAATCTTGCCACCAATGGAGATCTTTGGTCCTGGAAGTCAGTTTTATTAGCACGCCTCCAACACTTCAAGTGAGCTTTGACATATTGAAGTTGTTTGTGGATTCTAAACATTGCTCTCCCATAAGTTGGGAAGCCTTCTTCCCACCACTGTGGAATTTTCTCCTGGAGTTCTTTCTGAAGCCAAAATTTCTCAAATCTGAAAGGTTTGTGATGCTGGCCCATCCTAGTCCCGCCTTCCAGCAGAATGGGACAGTGATAAAAAACTGGGCCTTCTAAAATCTAAAAATTTATATTCCATTTTACGAATGCCTCCTCTAAAACTAGAAAATGATCAAGCTTAACCTTCCTGCTATGTGGCTCTCGCATTTTATTAGTCCAAGTATAGTTAATGCTAGGACATTTAATGTCCACTAAGCGCAAAGCCTGGACTTGGGAAATCACGAAACGGTCCCCTGGGTCCAACAAAGGTGTTTCCCCTTCTTCATCTCTAGAAGATAATTTAGCATTAAAGTCACCCGCTATAATCCAGTCGAAATCTTCCCTTGAGGTTCGCATGTAATGCATAGCCTTCGACTGTCGCTTCTGACCATCTAGGTTTTGAGACCCATAAAAGTTTGTGATTAGAATGTGTTTTGCGGTGACATTATTCCTAAAAAGAGAAGTGAGAACCCCCTCCAGGGCAAGATGTTCTATTGCAGACCATTCAAGAGAGTTCCACAGAGTAACAATCCCCCCTGAGGAACCTTGGGCAACCACATCCTTATGACCAGCATCCCTCCAAATTCTGTTGACTATTTTGGACATAAGATCTAAAGACATCTTAGTCTCTTGTAAAAGCAAAAAATTAGTATTATGATTCTCTAAAAGTCTTCGAACAACAGATTGATGGGTTATACTATTTAAACCCCTCACATTCCATGATTGTATAATCATTGGTTACCTTGGGAGCAATAAGAGTCTATTGTCCTCACCAATCCTCCCATGATCAATTTGTCTCCTTGGGCTGCTAGAACTCCTTATTGGATCTTCTACCTGCTCCCTAAGAATTACTATTTTTTGATCTTTTTTCTACCTGGGTTATCCCCAGAGTTGGCCTTACCCTATTTTTCTTTGGTATTACCATACTGACATCCTGAGATACTGTCTACTCCTGGTTATGCACTACTAAAGCACTTGAGCACACTGGCTGTGATACCTCACAGAGATCAACTACCTGCTGTATGACGGGAGGAGAAGAGAGAGGGAGTTGCCCGGGAATGTTTGAAGTTTCCTTAAAACCCTCCATGCCCTCCATACATTGTTCCTCTTCGTCAACCAGTGACTTAAATATCCCATACCTATTGGCAGGTCTGAGATGGGATTGCTCCTTTCCCTCTTTTTTCTTTGTCCGTATTTTTCTTCTATGTTGTTCAAAACCCTCTCTCTGAGCTTCCTGGCCCTAAAAAGTCCTATTAGGACCTTTATTAAGTGTTGCCTTATCCTCTTTAGGCAGGTTTTACACTCCTGAAGGGGCCTCCATTTTAGCATTCATATTATTAGGGCAAAAATGGGCTAAATGCCCATGTTTGTGACAAACCCTACATCTAAAGGGTAGGGCCTCATAGTCCAGTTGTTGGATCCATCTCCACACATATTCTTGCATGCACCGCCATGCTCCCTTCAAGTGTGTCTCTGGAAACACCCAGATGTCTTCCAATCGAGTTGCTAATCCTTGCCAACACCTACTCACTCTAGAATTCCATTGGGAGAGCATATAGATGGATCCATACTAGCACAACAGTAGGTTCAACACGAGGATCGAATCCCACTCTCCATGGCTGAACAAATAGCCCTACCAGGCCATGAATTTTCTTCTCTAACTCAAAAGCCTTATTATTATCGGCCAAATATGAAAAGCTAATAATAAAATATCCATTGCTAATAAACCATAATGAATACTCACTGTGAGGCTCCTAGTTTTGGCAGATCCAAGAGTGCAAAAAAATCAGGGAGGGACATATACCCATGAACTTGCAGATTAGATCGTGATTGGCTCTGTAGATGATTGATTCCTCAACCATACTTGGCTCAATGACAATTTTTGGCCTGGATTCGACCTACGGCAAGCAACCATTCACATGAGGTGCTGCCAACCTATTCCCAGCCACCGTGAAGAGTGATTTGTATGCCATTTTCTGAGCTTCAATGATTTTTTGAGAAGAGTTTTCTTTGAACAGGTCTGCGTAAGAGCTGGTACTCCTTGGAAAAGGAGCCGGAGAAGTCCCCATTGGACTCTCCTAGGGCACCGAACAAACCTTCAGAACCACCGAACCCTGAAGGCACTTCTACAAACCAGTTGATGCCCAAGAATTTTCAAAATTCTAGAAACCCTAGTTTAGAGGAAAAAATTGCCAGAGCTCATTTTCCCACCTTTACAACTATTTAGATCCACAAGAGATATTGAAAGAAGTTAAAAAATATATATTTTTTGAATTCTTAAAAATTATAGTTGGCTAGAATATTTCGACAAAGTTGCAAAAAAATGTGTGAATACTAGTACTCAACATTGATTCCACTAGATTGACAAATCAACTAATGAAGATTCATTGACTACCAGAGTTAAAGATTTACTATTTTTAGTTTCTAATTTTTTTTTTGTAAAAAAAATATTTAAAGAAAGCTGGGAAGCTTCCTACACGGTACTAGAAAAAATATCTTCTTAGAATCAATCAAGTACCTATAGCAGTGAGTCAAAGACTAAAGATTTCAGAGGCTTGAAGAAGAGGTCCTGTTGTAGACCTGCACATTGCAAAAGAGAAAAAAGACCAATGAAGCCTTACTACATACTGAAGGAAGAGGAGAATCCAAATAAGAGTCCAAGAGAATATTGGATATTGGTGATCTTCATTGAATATTGAAGACCTACAAATTGCAGGAGTAGAAGAAATCAGCTCAAGAAGCTGAAGAGACCCACAAGAGGTTCCATTGAAGAACTTTCAGGTTTGGAATATTGAAGATTAAAAAGGACTAGAAAAATTTCTATTCCATATTCCAAAAGCAACAGATTTTAGAGATCCAAGAGGGAGATCTCATCGTAAAACTTCCATAGTTGAATATTGAAAAAAAGGTCTCATTGAGAAGACTAGAGAGCTACAAGATTGAAGACCCAAGAAAATAGGTCTCAAGGAAGAAATAAGAAGAAGGCTAGGAAAGCCTCATTTCATATAAGGCCATTAGAGTAGAGTTTAGGAGAACTCATTGGATAAATCTACTTGTGAGGAGAAGTTTATGATAAAATAGAATTTGGTACAATTATCACCATCCGATAACAAGCCCAAAAGGAGAAATATTTGGCAAGGATTTTGCTAAATTTTAGAGGAGAATATTGAAGACCTCAAGACATTCAGAATCTTAAGAAGAAGGCCACTAGATAGGCCCAGTTTGAAGTAATTATTCAATAATAAGGTTATTTTGAAGAAAGGAGTTTGCTAATTTTACAACAAAAAATTGAAGGTCTCTAGGAGATAAATATTAGTTGCTATTTGAAGGAGTTTCCTATCAAATTTGTGAGATTCAAGAACAAAATTCCAAAGGAGAAACTAGCTACATTATAATATGAAAGTTTCAAAGTTACAAGCAGCAATTTGGACAACATAACTGGCTACTAATCTACAGAGTTCAAGGGAGCATAGTGAAGGAAATTTAAAGCCACCAAACTACATTTTCAGATAGCAAGATAGAGGAGTTTCAAAGCTGTAAATAGGTGAGCTAAAGAGCCTTTTTAGAAAACAATGAAGAGCTACAATTTCATCCATTGCAAGATAGCAATTAGGTGATTCAAATCACCAAGGTATTCATCATCTACAAAAGCCATTATGGTAAGCAACATTGGTGCAAAAGGGTCATTAATTGAATATTACTTATTTGGTTCATTATTAAGTTTTGTTAAACACCATATTAGAGTTTAAAATTTGCAAGGAGAATGTTGCATATTTAAGTCTTCAAGGAAGTGCAAAGGATAGTTTCTGATAATATTAAAACCTGCACATCCAAATAGAAGTTAGATATATTTCAAGAGAAAGATCAACATCCTATCTCTAACTGAAATCAAATAAGACATTACTCTTAAGTTAAGATTGCATAGATTAAGAGTTCATTAAAAGGAGCAATAAGGAGAAATTACTATTGCATCATACTAAGTTCTTAAAGGTGCATTAAGTATTCAAGTTAGGTTGAAAATTAGTGCAAAGTTAAGTCATTCAAAAGGGTATATTAGCGACATGATTAAGAGCTTGAATTTATTACTACAAAGTTAACCAAGAAAATGGGAGAGAGTTGTCTAGTAAGGAAGGCAACATCAAATCATCATTTACCACCAAGGAGCCACCTTATTAAGGAAGCAAGAAAGCTTCAAAAGGAGATTATAAGGTCTCATATTTTCGATGCTAATTAAGGTAGAATTATGTCTCAAAGACACTAAAACCACTAGCATGTTATATCTACAAAGTAGCCACATCATCAAAGTTTGAGGAGCAAAATTTAAGAGCCAACGAAGGGCTCAATAAACAAAGATTTACAAGGTGTTGAAAGACACCAAATACAATGCCATTAGACTCATAAAAAGAGCACCTACAAGCAAAATAAGAGTATTAACCTATAGCATCAAATATCTATGTAAGGAGCCTAGCATATTTCTTCTTCAGAGATAATAGAGGATATGACAATAAAAAATTCTTTCTGAGCTTCTTCATCTTGCACCATACTTTCCTTAAATAGTTTAGAAAAATAATCCATTGAATGGAAATGCATACCTAGAATTGTATCAAAGGAGTGTTCCTTATCATCTTGAAGATCTTCCATGTTGTTCGTCTGTCTCCTAGCACAGGTAGCCCAATGGAAAAATTTGGTATTTTTATCACCTTCTAATAACCAAGTGATTCTTGCTGTTTGTTTCCAGTAGGTCTCCTCTTGGTTATCAATGTCCTCAATCACTTTATGCAATGCATAATCCTCTTATTTGAGATGCTCTATAATTGTTCCTTCCCTGAAGTGTTTTTGAAACTCATCCCATCTGGACACTAATGAAGTTCTTTGGACCTAGAAGTCTATCTTGTTAGCTCACCTCCATTGTTTCAGTTGATCCTTGACATAATTAAGTTGCTTGTGGAATCTAAATATTGTTGTCCCATATGCTGGACGACCCTCTTCCCACCACTGTGGAATTTTATTTTGAAGTTCCTCTTTTTTTAACCAAAAGTTTTCAAATTTAAATGGTTTGTGATATTGTACTTTCTTGATCCTGCTTCCAACAAAATGGGAAAGTGATCAGAAACTGGACCCTCCAAAATCTGAAATTTTATTTTCCATTTCACAAATGCCTCCTTTGAAACCAAAAAAATATTTAACTTCACTTTCCTATTGTGTGGCTCCCTCCTCTTATTAGTCCAATTATAGTTGGTTCCAGGGCATTTAATATCCACCAAGTGTAATGCCTGGACTTAGGCAATCATAAGTCAATCCTCTACGTATAAAATTGGGGTTCCCCCTTCCTAATATCTAGAGGATAATTTAGAATTAAAATCCCTAGCAATAATCTAGTCTAACTCCTCCCTTGAGACTCTCATGTTATGCACAACTTTCCATTTATGCATCTAACCATCTAGGTCTTGATCCCCATAAAATTTTGTGATTAAAAATTGCTCAGCTATCACATTATTCCTAAAATATGATGTGGGGACACCCCTCCAAGCTATATGTTCTATTGTCGTCCATTCAAGAGAGTTCCAAAAATTAACTATCCCCTTGAGGCCCCTTGGGCAGCCACTTCCATATAACCAACACCTCTCCAAATTCTATTTACTATTTTACACATAAGATCCAATGATATTTGTGTCTCCTGGATAAGCAAAAAATCTCTTTTACATTTTTCTAAGAATCTTCTAACAACAAATTGATGGGTTCTACTATTTAAACCCCTAACATTCCATGATTATATAATCATTGGTTACCTTGGGAGTAATAAAAATCTATTGGCCTCACTGATCCTCTAGTGATTAGTTTGTCTCCTTGAATTGTTATCAATTTCTCATTTGATTTTCTACCCACTCCTTGAGAGTTGATATTTTTTATCTCTGTTCCACCTGAGTTATCCCTAGAGTTGACCTTTCTCTATTGTTTTTCGCTATACCCATGATAACATCTTTAATTATTGGCTACTCTTGGTTATGCACTATCAATACCCCTACAATATCTTATTGTGGTAACTCACTGCACTCAATTACTTGCTCTAGGATGGGAGGAGGTGAAAGAGGGGCTTGAAAATGGCTATTATTATTTTCATTATTCCCATCCACTCCTTCCATAAATTATTGTTATTATTTTTATTATTCCCTGTGCTTATTTGCCCTAAGAAATATTGGTTGTTTGTTTATTGATTGTTGACTTAACTTCCTTAGGAAGATTTGACTTTCCTAGAGGAGCCTCCATTTTTATGTTCATATTGTTTGGGCAGGATCGAGCTAAATGCTCATATTTATGGTAAAATTTGCACTTGAAGGACAATGCCTCATAATCTAGTTTTTGAATCCAAGATAGTCCTACAAGTTCGAGTTCAAGCTCCATCGATAAAGGCTACGTAAGATCCATTTCCATGCATAATCTAGCATAAACATCAATGTTTCCTTCCATTGTGTCTTTGGAAACACCCAAATGTCTTCCAAGGGAATTATCAATAACTTCCAATACCTACTCACTCCAAAACTCCATTGGAATTGCATACAAAAATATCAAAATCGAGACAACATTGGGTTCAATTAAAGGATCAAATCCCACTCTCCAAGGCTGAAAAAATAATCCTACTAGACCATGATTCCTATTTTCTGATTCAAAAATCCTATTTGTATCGACAAGTGAAGAAAAGCCAACAATAAAATATCCATTGCTAATAAACCACAAATAATACTCACCAAGAGACTCCTAGTTTTTCCAGATCCAGGAATGCAAAAAATTTAAGGTAGGGTAAATACCCATGAATTAACAGATCAAATCATGATTGGATCTATATAAAACTATTTCTTCTACCATCCTTTGCTCAATGATAATTTTTTACCTTGATTATGACTGTGGCAAGCATCCATTGACTCGTTGAGATACTGATCTATTTCCAGCAGTTGTAAAGAATATTTTTAATGCAGTTTATTGTGCTTCTTCAATCTCTACTAGAGATTTATCCTTTAACAAATCTGCAAAAGAACTATGTCTCTCTAAAAGAGGATCCAGAGGTGTCTCCATTGAACCTCCTAGGGCAAAAATTTTATCTTCAATTCCACAACAACCAAAAATCTCTTCACCTACCCAATTGATACCCTAGTTTTCTCTTCCCTTTATTCATTTATTTTTTAACTTAATATCTTTTACTTTTATAAATTTCATTTTAATATAATTATTATAATAAAATTAGATATCCTAAATTTCACTAATACATATTTTAATAATATACTTGTTTTAATTATAAGTTAAATTAGATTAGAGTACAAACTTATAACAAATTTTCGTCCATATTCGATTGTTATCGTTGGAACAAGCATATATTTTTTTCAATTTAAAAAAAAAAAACATTAAAACAATTAAAAATAGAAAAAAAAAAACAAATATTTTTTAATGTTGAACATTGTCTTCAAGTTTAAATCACTATGTGATGGAGGACTTTTACGTATGTAAAAACTCAAGCTTAAATCACAGTACCATCAATTGTGTTCTCCCATCTTGGCGGAAACCATCTCATATTACGTCGAGTGTCGACGAGTAGTCCATGTATCAGCATGCCGTAACCAACACGACTCTTGTTGTCTTCGATTTTAAGTAGAGCTAGATTTTTAAAATTTAATTAATTGTTTCGCATTGACAATTTCTCCGTTGAAACTTCCCACAAATTTCACCGTAGAACCTTTTAGCTTTGCATATAAGTTTTTATTCCAAATCCATTCTTACTCGACATATCTAAGGCAAGAAGTTTCTCTGAAATTTCTTACACGGAAGGGAAATCAGACATTCGACTTTTAGTATCAAAATAACTTGTTCTACAAGTTATACTTCAATTTCCTGTGAAACTGTCTATATATAGTTGGCAACAATTTCCTTTGGACAGTAATCCGATCTATTGTCTTGTACTTATCAGAAAGAAGCAATGGCGCTGAGAAAAGCTTGCCTTGTGTTTATATTTGTATAAGATCTTAGGGTCCTCTCCATAGTGACAGGAGAAAACAGTGACAGGAGAAAAGCAGGATCAATACAAATATAAACAGAAGGCAAGCTTTTCTCAGCGCCATTGCTTCTTTCTCATAAGTACAACACAATAGATCGGATTACTGTTGCGAACAATATATAGGTTGTTGGCCGAGATCTCTTAGGTGATTCGCCTTCCTTTCATCGTCCGTTGCAGTGTAATCTCTCTCTATATATTTTAAATAGTCTTGCTCTGTTTGTTTTACTCTAGTGTGTTTTTGTTTTTATTCCTCTTTCATGAGATCTGATTCCAAATTATTCTTCCCTGCAGTTTCGAAGAAAGCTTCTTGTAGATGCATTCCGGCGTGCACATGTAAAACCTGACATTGGGCTTTTGTATTTTGAGACCTTAAATTTAAGAAATTTTTATTATTTGTAATCCACATTTTCAACCTTTTCCCCTAATTTACTCTCTTTCTTTGGTTGGCAGATGGAGGAGTTTCTACCTGTTGTTGCGATCGTGACCCGCCTTTAAACATCCAATGTGTTCAAATTTCTACATTGTATCATGACTAGGTATGAAACCACTTCGCTTATTTTTATTAGTCACACTACATTTTCATTCATTCACAACACTGTTGCGAATAAAAAAACATGAATAACATTACATACCATTATATGAGAGCAGGATAAATGTTGTATATAATCGCACCCTTATAATATTCGTCCATCAATTTATTTGACGCATCCAAAACCCACCGTATGGATCGTAACAGTCCTCTCCATGAGCATTGTGTAAGAAACAAATACCTTGAAACACATCCTATCTATCACTCGATGTGATTGGTTTACATCCGACCCAACACTATAGTTCCACTCCATCAATGAATATCTCACTACACCTATCTATGTCACGTCGATTCTTTCAGCGGATCCCTATCCATTATTCTTCCATTTCTACAATCAGATGGTTTCCAAAATAACCTATACTTGGTAGTCGCTCCATCCACTATGCTCCATTGAATAGCACCATCGGATGTCCTACATTTTAGGAAGATTTCCATCTATGATTTGTGATCATTGAATCTCTTGGCCGCTCCTCGGATAGACAATGATGTATTCACTATCACATTACTTGTCTACATCTGTGGTTGTTTCCACCTAGAGGGTCACAAACGAAGAAAATATCCTCCATATGATCTCGTTTCCACCTAGTAACCTTATCCATCTCGATATTTCCACTTTGATTTTTAATATTTTCTTGGTACGCTATTTTTGTTCTTTCAGCAACTATCAAAGTTGAACAATGTGAAACCTTGCCAACTATAGGTAATTGAAGATCAATGACTCCCATTGTATCCTTTTATGACAAGATTTCTCTATGCATAACCCGCATCAAGCTTAACTTCCATCATTCTGTTTGGAGCAATCCATGCTATCATTACCGGCTCCACGTATCAAGTGGGTCCAAATTCTCATAGTCGCTTAACATCAATTCTCTATGACATCCTGAGAGTTTTATAGGGTTGACGTCCACATAATACTCCACTCGGTGCATCTGCCTCATGAGTTTTAGTTCACATCAATGTTGTTCATCATTCGTATTTGTCCATATTACCTGATTGCCATAGATTCAATGTCAACCATCCATGCTTGCCTGATTATCACGAGGTTGTCGACTTCCATGTCTGCTTTATCGATGCTAGCGTGACTTTTACTCCCCATTTGACACATCATCCATGTGTCACATGACTTTGTCCATTTTCACATCTACGTAGTCCATATCCCAATATGTATTTGATGGTCTATGTTAGCATTTTCATCCCATCATTGGCATCGATTGGTCTACGTAGGATATACCTCATCATCGTCTATCCCTAAGTTCACTGTACTTCATGCTCATTCAACTAGTTGATCCTACATGGTTGGGGCTCTCCTCGAAACACGTCCAACCTGTCATAACACCAAAAGCACATGAGTTCAATTTCTTCAAACAAGGTTATTATAACAAAAACATAAAAAAATAAAGAGTGAAATTTCAACCTAATATTACCATGAAATCCTCATCAATAACATTCCAAGTCATACTTAAATAAACATTTGACAATCGATGGAAAAGAAATTTTAAAACAAAAGTCAACCATGCCACTAACTTGAGCTTTCAAAAAGAATTAACATCGTTAATGACACATGACTTAAATCCTCAAGGAAATAGCATTGCTTTTCATTTGTTTATATTTACCTCTCTATATATAAATATTTTGTTCTTATTATTTTTTAATTTTTTAATATATATAGAAAATATATATGTTTTATTTTCCTTTTTATTTTTAGTATATATATTATTATTATATATGAAATACATTATATATATATATATATATATATATATATATATATTTATTTATTAAAATTCAAATCATAAAACATAAAAGGTTTGAACTATAATAACTCAAGATAAAAGAAAACAATTAAACTAATAAACATAAAAACCAAAGCAAAATTTAAATTTATCAAAACAAATCGAAGATACCAACACACTCAATAATGATTTCAATCAAACAATAAAATCAAATTCTCCCAAGAAGGCAAGAAGACCCTACAATCTGAGGAAGCTCAAAGTCGGCATGGTTAGCTCATGGCTAAGAATTTACCAACCATAATCACTCAAAGAAAACTGAAGTCCTCAAAACATCAAAACAAAGGTGGGTCCCCAATTTTAGGGTGAGTTTTGCAAAAATCACAATAAATAGTAACTCTGCTGGGAAATGCTCCCAAGCATTTCAGGTGAATAACCTAATTTGAAAGGAAAACACAAAATATCATTGAAATATAATTATTTAGTGATGTCCTAAGAAGGTGGGGGTAAACAACTTTTAACAAGAATAACTAGTTCATCTGCCTTTGCTCAGTGTGTGCAAAATTAATTTGTTTTGAATCCTTGAAACCATATGAGTTCCAAAATTTGACTTGCATTAGGCTATAAAATATTGCTCATGATAGAAAATTTTTATAGATAGAGCTCTACTACCAATCAAGAATTTACAGCCCCGGTAGTGTTTATCTAACCCACCCTTGTGTTTGATTAATAATTTGTAAAGATTTTCTTATAATCGAGCTATGTCTAGGTAGATCCTTATTGTAAATCAGTCGTCTATAGTCCTAGTAGGGTTTATCTAGACTTTGTGACTAGTTTGATCAAGCTTTACAATGCTCATTTTTTTTTATAGCTTTACAATAATTAAATACATCACAAAGGTTAGGAAGCATAGAGATAGAGCATGTTGGATTTTCACCTTAATTTGTGATTCAAGATAACTTCATCCTTTAGGACTTCCAGAAATACCCTTTAAAGTGTGAGTTACATGTGGAGTTTTAGCAAAATATTTCATTGTTCTACTCTCCACCATTTTAGTCCCAAAATTTGAGCATGATCACAAAATAATTCATCCCCCTTTTTTCTCAGGTTCACCTGCTTTCAGGTTAGGTATTCTAGCCTACTTAACAAAGGAATACAAAAAATGGGTAAGAGACCATAAGTTAGCTACCATGGAAAATCACCTCAAAATAAGAAAAAAACCCAATAGAAAACTTTAAAAATGCACAAACCAAAATCTAACTTAATACAAACTAACAAGAATGCAACACAAAACCAATAGTTAAGGACAAAGCACGAAAATAGAAAGACAAAATCAAAACATGGAAACCAAAACTATATACAAGCGTACAATATGGTACAAGATGATGCAAAGTCAGAGCTATCACTTCCCTGGATCCCAAACATGATTAGCACATTTAAAAAATCTCACAATGGAACTCAAACTCAACTCAAGATGTTCTCACATTCACATAACAATGATACTCATGATATTTGCATAACCCCTAATTCAAGATATTTTACAAGTTCTCACTCAATAATTCACTAATCAAGTATATAAAGGCTTACTCAACAATGCTTATCAAAATGAACCTTTTCACTCCAACTTAACATTCATAATATCCAACAATCACTCTCAAGGATAATGTGCCCTTACCTCTTGTTTGAAGACGATTTGAACTTAAACACATGTTTCAATCACAACCACTCTTTTTACCAACACTAGAGTTAGATAGCAAATATTTATCCTTAATAATTTCTCACAAAAATATTTCATTAATTCAAGATATCAAAACTTACTCAACCTTATTTATCCTTTCAATACAATTTTTATTAACTTAGTTTTCAAAAAATATATCTAACTCCTATGACACACCTTATTACTCCTCTCAATAAGCTCAAAGCACTCAAAAATCAAACACCCAAAATAATACTTTGCATATCCTTTTACCTCCCTCACAAAAACCTTATCATATGTATTTACCACTTTATTAAACCTTTAAGTAATAAAAAATTAACTTCTGCAATTGTTAGAACCAAGCAAATTTTAGTGCATACCTTATAGTCCACCAAAATGTACCTCAACGGGTTTCGAACGCATAACCTCTCCCTGCCAAGCGCATTTGCAAGATGCGTGCCCACCACGTGGGCTACGTGCCTCCACACAAAGGAAAAAGCTATCATATTCCCTTTGTCCTTTGCCTCTTGTGCAAATTTCAACAAAAACCTTCTCTTGCTCAGCAAAACGTA
The DNA here is from genome assembly GCA_028583015.1 of Wollemia nobilis. Taxonomy (NCBI): domain Eukaryota; kingdom Viridiplantae; phylum Streptophyta; class Pinopsida; order Araucariales; family Araucariaceae; genus Wollemia; species Wollemia nobilis. The sequence continues at coordinate 14,847 of JAQPPZ010013486.1, forward strand.
GACCACAAGATTCTATCCCTCAACCTCATGCTTGTCAATGTCTTAGGGTAGCCCCTGACTACCATTTGTGCTTGCCAATGTCTTAGCGTAGCCCTGGGCTACCAGTCACATTGCACAACGTCTTGGAATGTAAAGTAGAATCTCCTCCTCCTTGTCCTATGTTATGTCTCTCAAAACCTTTTAGAACACACATGATCTTCTTCATTGCAATGCATATGATTTTCACTTATATAATTTGGATCGCGGATGATTATTTGCCATGGTGTTTGCCCTCTTTTATATGCAAAGTGCCATATATTCGACGACGATGATGATTTCCATTAGTTCAAATTTTTTGAATGAATTAACCTTTATGCCTTCTTAATCCTAACCTTTAGGGTTAATTAAATTAATTTATAATTAAATTATAATATATTTATAATTAACTTAATAACTTTAAGAGTTAATTAAATTAATTTATAATAAAACTACTATAATTAATTTAAAACTTTGGGTCTTGTTGTTTTAATATTATAATAAAATATTATAATATTATTTTCTCATATGAATTGATTATGAAACCTAAAATTGATGCTGCTCACTAAAACTGAAGCATACACATCAATAACAACAAAACCTACTCATATTTCCAACACTCCACTCCTACAAGGTGTGGCCGAACCAAAAACCTTCTTTAATTTAATTATTAATATTTATATATTTTAATTTTAAATAGAATCAAAATATATACTATTAACTTTACGAGGTAGGGGTTATAGTAGGAGTTCCACGCGGAGGCAATGTGATTTAACCCTGTAACCAATTATTCAAAAATGAAAGGTAGTTACCAATTCCCTTATGTATCAAAAATAAATAAATAAAAGAAAAACTTAATTTTATATTATTTTACTTTTATAAATTTTATTTTAATATAATTATTATAATAAACTTATTTATCCTAAATTTTAATCAATACATATTTTAATAATATTAGAGAACAAACTTAATCACAGATTTCCATTTATATTCGATTATTTGTTATCCTTGGAACAAACATATAATTTTCTAATTAAAAAAAAAAACATTAAAAACACAAAAACAAAAAATATATATATTTTAAAAAATATTTTTTATGGATTGAACTTACAAGTAGTATCTTTGTTGATAGACCACATCACATAAATAAAACAAATATTTTTGTTAATAAACCACATCACATAAATAAAACATATTTTGTTTTAATGTCAATACACTGTCTTCGACATTAGATCACTATGTAATGGAGGACTTTTACAAAATTTGTATGACATTAAATCACTATGTGATGGAGGACTTTTACAAAATTTGTATGTAAAAACTCAAGCTTCAATCACAGTACCATTAATTGCGTTCTCGCATCTTGGCCGAAACCATCTCATATTACATTGAGTGTCGACGAGTAGTCCATGTATCAGCATGCCGTAACCAACACGACTCTTGTTGTCTTCGTTGAACCATACCACAAATTTCTCCGTAGAAACGTTTTAGCTTTGCGTATAAATTTTTGTTCCAAATCCATTCTTACTCGACATAGCTTAACCATATTTTAGTATCAAAATAACTTTTTCTACAAGTTATACTTCAATTTCCGGTGATTTTCCCAACTTTAAATTAGCGGTGAAACTGTCTATATATAGTTGGCAACAATTTCCTCCTTTGGCCAGTAATCTGATCTATTGTCTTGTACTTATGAGAAAGAAGCAATGGCGCTGAGAAAAGCTTGCCTTCTGTTTATATTTGTATTGATCCTGCTTTTCTTCTGTCACTGTGGAGAGGGCCGAGATCTCTTAGGTGATTTGCCTTCCTTTCACTCTCGGTTGCAGTTTAATCTCTATATATTATATTATAAATAGTCTTGCTCTGTTTGTTTTCCTCTCCTGAGTTTTTGCTTTTATTCCTCTTTCATGAGATTTGATTCCAAATTATTCTTGCCCGCAGTTTCGAAGAGAGCTCCTCTTTCACGTGGATGCTTGCCGGGGTGCACATGTAAAGCCTGACATTGGGCTTTTGCATTTTGAACCTTTTATTATTTGTAATCCACATTTTCAACCTTTTTCCCTAATTTACTCTCTTTCTCTGGTTGGCAGATGGAGTTTCTACAAGTTGTTGCTATCATGACCCGCCCTTAAACCATCCGCCTGCCAGTGGTGGAGGAGGATGAAGTTGAATGGGCGTTGTGAGAAAGGAGAGTTATCCTGGACGAAGATTGTAATAAATATTACAACAATACGCTGGTCCGCGTTACTCAAATTAAGCATGACCATTACTCATCCTAGATTCTGGCTTTCGTTTAATTATTAAATAAGGTGTCCTTTACCAATCATTTAATAATGATTTTCTAATAGTCCGTGAGATGTATATTTACGAAGGATTTCTTCATTTTATTAATCTATTTCAATATTTATGGAAATCATTTTTATTTTTATTTTTTAATTTCTAATTTGTAATTTGTAATTGTAGTACATAACATATTCGTAGCATGTGAGGGGAGAGATTTGAACTTGGGGCCTCTCGATTTCAACTAGAAATATGAGTAAGTTTTATTTCATCGAGGTGTTTATGTTCGAGTTTTGATTGGCAAGGTTGATGTTGGAATTCATTAAATCTTCTGGTGGTTTTTCCAATAAACCAAAGAAAAAGGTTTAATATTATAATATTTAAGAATATAGGGTTGGTTTATGAAAATAATTGCAAGGAGTTGTCATTATAAGGCACCTAAAAACCCATATGGTAGATTGATTGAGGGTTTAATTATTTAATTTTAAATAATTTATCCTTAAGGTTAAAATTTAAAATTAAATAATAATGTTTTAAAGGGCCTAAGTTTATAAATTATAATTCAAATTTTAAAAAATTCAAATTTCATGCTGATGTTGGAGAAAGGACATTAAAATGCATATAAATATGTCAAAAACTTTTGGCAAATATTATCTTTGCGAATACAAGTTAATGCAACAAATTTTGAGCGCCAAAGCAAAGCATTCGTATGTGTTTTGAATTCATTGGGCAGAAAAGAGAGGAGAAGCACGAGTGGAGTGCAAAAGGCATACCGAAGTAGCCTGTAGAAATTTTTTTCAAGGAACGCGAGATCAAGGTTAGAATCACACAATCATTTTGCCGAAGAGGGAAAGGTGTTTTGGTTTTTGCATCGTGAAAGGAAAAAGTTAAAGGTGTCGAGGTGCACCTTTAGTTCACATGAGGGTGAGTAGCCCAAACGGTGAAAGCCTAAGCACAAAGGCACTTGGTGGAGGATAGGTGGAGAGTACGAAACCCGCCATGAGCTCTTTTGCAAAGGAAAAATGTATGCACACTGTTTTTAATTTTTATAAAGGCTTTTGCTAAGCGAAAATTGCGGAAAGTGCGCTAGAACATTATATTTATTGATTAAGGTGGTTGGAAGGGAAATAAAGAGGGAGATATAAGGTTTTGATTAAATAAAATATTAATTAGTGTTTTAGAAAGAGTAATAAGGTGTTAATAGGAATTATATTTTATTTAAAAGTAAAGGTGTTAAATAATTTAAGAGGAGTAATAAGGTGGTTAATGAAAAATCATTGTTGAAGTGAATTACTTACCTTTTGCTAATCTTTTAAAGTATGGACTTTATAAGGTGTAATTGAGAGTTAATGCTTTGTATGAGGAAATGCTTTAAGGGAATATTTGAATGAATATTTGATAAGGTTTTTGTTACCTAGGCTTTGAGATTGGCAAAGAGGTTGATTGTGTTTGAGATAAGTGTTGAGGTCAAATTCTCTTCAAACAAAAGGTATGGGCATATCTTCCTTGTGAAGTAAAATATTGTTTAATATTGTGAATGCAAGTTGGAGTGAAAAGGTTTTTGTTTGGTGAATATTGTTGGAAATAATTGAATATGTTTTCACATGCATGATTGGTGAATGTTTGTGAAAACAACTATGTGAGATTGAAGAATATCTTGAACTGGGGTTTGTGCAATATCATGAGTATCATTGTTATGTGAATGTGGAATCATCTTAAGTTATGATTGAGTTACATTATGAGATTTTTTGAAAGCATTGAGTGAAATTATTGAGTTAGGGTTACAAATAAGTTGGTTTTATTGGTTGATTTGATTGGAAAGTGTTGAAGTGATAGTTCAAGTTTTGTGAAACAAATTGTTCTATATTTTGAATTAATTTAAAACAGAAATTTAAAGTGTTTGAGTACTTGTGAGTGTGAGAAACATATTGCATCTCTCACAATTCTCTATATGCTTCTATGAGTAAAACAATATTCTAAGTGAAACTTGTTGGTGTGATTGAAAGAGAATTTATTCAAAAGAATGAGTTGTGTTTGTGTGTAAGTTTGTAATTGATTTGAGCAACCTTTTGTGAAGACTTGTTGAGCATATTGGATAAGTTCTAGTGAGGACTTGTTGAGCATATTTGAGGTAAGTCTTAGTGAAAACTGTTAAGTTAGATTGAGTTGATTTTGTGTGCAATTTTTATAATTGATTTGAGTAAGCTTTTGTGAAGACTTGTTGAGCATATTAGACAATTTCTAGTGATGACTTGTTGAGCAGATTTGAGATAAGTATTAGAGAAGACTTAATATCATATTGGACAAGTTATTTAAAGAACTTGATGGGTAAATTTATGATAGAGCAGAGTCATATCAGTGAGTAGAGTTGACTGAGTAGAGGTTAGTGTTTAGTACATATTTGAGACATAGATTGAGCAAAAATTTAGAGGTTATAGAGCAGAGAACAGTAGTCTCCAGTGGATAGAGATTCATTAGCCAAAGTAGAGAAGATAGAGGTCTTCAGTGGATAGATATCCACAAGTCAGAGTAGTGGAGGTAATAGTATTCAAGAAGATCACCATCTAGAGAAGAGGAGAAAGAATTATATTATGGATAGGTATATACAAAATTGATTATGGGATTGGTATCTCATTTGGATAGAGGTCACTAAACATTTTAATAGGGAAGGATTCCCAAGATATTTGTTGAGAAAGTTTTAGTGAAATATTTTCTTTGTGGAGTAGCCCACATTGGGTGAACCACATTAAATCACGTCTCTCATGTGTGTGATGCTTTTGATAATGTTTACTACTTTATTATTGCTGATGTTATCATATGATTTGAAAAGTAAAAAGTTATATCTTATACTATTTACCCCCCCTCTCAGTATAAGTACATGTTCTTCAATTGGTATCAAAGTGAGACTCTCCATGAAAAGACTATCAACTTGGTGGAAGATCCATAAAAAACACACATGACTTAAAATAATTAAGAAGAGACCATGTTTGAAATAAAATATGAATTCTTCACTACTCTTAGGAATATTAAAAATATTAGAAAGAATAATTCAAGCTTGAAGGAATAAATTCAAGAGGATGAAGAAGCAAAGATCAAACTTCTAAAAAGCCTCAAAAAACTAAAGATAAAGGTAGAAGTAGGAAATAAAATTGAAAAGGATATGACATTTCTATTAAGAGCAAGGTAAACAAAGTGTGAAAGATTGGAAGTAGAAATTGTATCACTAAAACATGAAGTTTAAAAGACCAAGCTTTCAAGAAACAAAGGCATCAAACAAAGATGAGCTTATCACTCATACACCAAAAGGAAAGGACATCAAGAAAGAAGAAAGCAAAGAAGAAACATGGATGATATTTAATCACAAAAGGAGAAGCACTCGACCACATTTTCAAAGGCATCCAAACATGTTAGAAAATTTCTTCCATGGCTATTGCTTGTCTTGTAACAAATATGGTCATAGAATTGTACACTGCATTGGTTATGTGAAAAATGATGTCAATAGAAATTTAAACTCTTTTGCACCTCTCATGAATGATGATATCATATGTTATAAATGTAATAATTTTGGGCACAAGGGTAGATGGTGCAAAATGGTACATCCTGAATCTAGTTAAAATAATACAACTTCAACAACTAGGAAAGAGAAAAAGGGGGATGAAAAATATAGATCAATGTTAGCTCAAATAGCTCTTCATGCTTAGGATAAAGAAGAACAATGGTTTCTTGAGAGTAGTTTCTCTAGGCACATTATAGGATACAAAGAAAAAATTCTTGTACTTAAAGAAAACAATAGAGGATCAGTAAGTTTTGGTGATAATGGATCAACAAAAATTTGTGGAAAACGAACTCTGAGTTTAAATAACGAGAAGACAAGAACATAAAATGTACTATATGTCAAAGGGATAAGACACAATCTACTAAGTGTAAGCAAAATTTGTGATCAAGGTCATATGGTTACATTCCAACTAAATAGATGTGATATAAGAAAGTCTAAAACTAGAAAATCCATTGCAAACGCAGGTAGAACTCCAAACAACCTCTATATTCTTAGTGATCTTAAAGGAGAAAAGTGTTTTCTATCACAAGAGCATGAGAGCTGGTTATGGAATAGAAGAATGGGTCATTTGAATTTTGACAATATAGTCAACATAAGCAATAAACAGGTTGTCAAAGACTTATCCAATTTGAAGAGGCCATAAAATACAATCTGTGAACCTTGTCAACATGGAATGCAAACTAGAACAAGTTTCAAATCAAAGGAATATATGTCATATGAGCCATTAAAACTAATACATAATGATCTATGTGGTGCTACCAGAATACAGAGTATTCAAGGTGAAAGTTACTTCATTATTGTTCATAGATGATTACTCCAAAATGATTTGGGTAGCTTTCCTAAAAGATAAATCAAAAGTATTTGACAAATTGAAGGTATTTAAAGAACGGGTGGAGGATAGGTGGGGAGTTTGAAACCCATTGTGAGCTCTTTTGTAAAGTAAAAAGGTATGCACATTGTCTAAATTTTATAAAGGCTTTTGCTAAGCGAAAATTGTAGAATGTGCACTAGAACATTATATTTAGTGATTAAGGTTTTTGGCAAGGAAATAAACAGGGAGATATAAGGTTTTAATTAAATAAAATATTAAATTGTGTTTTAGAAGTAGTAATAAGGTGTTAAGAGGAATTATATTTTATTTTAAATGAAGGTGATAAATAATTAAGAGGAATAATAAGTTGGTTAATAAAAAATTATTGTTGAAGTGAATTACTTGGCTTTTGCTAATCTTTTAAAGTGTGGTGTTTATAAGGTGTAATTGATATTTAATTCTTTGTATGATGAAATATTTTAAAGGAATATTTGAATGAATTTATAAGAAGGTTTTTGTTCCCTAACCTTTGATATTGGCAAAGAGGTTGATTGTGTTTGAGATAGGTGTTGAGGTAAAATTCTCTTCAAACAAAAGGTATGGGAATATCTTCCTTGTGAAGTAAAATATTGTTGAATGTTATGAATGCAATTTGGAATGAAAATATTTTTCTTTGGTGAGCATTGTTGGAAATAAATGAATATGTTTTCACATGCATGATTTGTGAATGTTTTTGAAAATAATTGAGTGAGATTGAGGAATATCTTGAACTAGGGTTTGTGCAATATCATGGGTATCATTATTATGTGAATGTGGAATCATCTTAACTTACGATTGAGTTACATTATGAGAGTTGTTGAAAGCATTGAGTGAAATTATTGAGTTAGGGTTACAAACAAGTTGGTTTCATTGGTTGATTTGATTGAAAAGTGTTGAAGTGATAGTTCAAGTTTTCTAAAACAAATTGTTCTATATTTTTAATTAATTTAAAATAGAAATTGAAAGCATTTGAGTGCTTGTGAGTGTGAGAAAAATATTTAGTCTCTAAAAATTCTCTATATTCTTCTATGAGTAAAACAAGATTTTAAGTGAAACTTGTTGGTGTGATTGAAAGAGAATTTCTTCAATAGAATGAGTTGCGTTTGTGTGTAAGTTTTGTAATTGATTTGAGCAAGCTTTTGTGAAGACTTGTTGAGCATATCCCATACCTATTGGCAGGTCTGAGATGGGATTGCTCCTTTCCCTCTTTTTTCTTTGTCCGTATTTTTCTTCTATGTTGTTCAAAACCCTCTCTCTGAGCTTCCTGGCCCTGAACAGTCCTATTAGGACATTTATTAAGTGTTGCCTTATCCTCTTTAGGCAGGTTTTACACTCCTGAAGGGGCCTCCATTTTAGCATTCATATTATTAGGGCAAAAACGGGCTAAATGCCCATGTTTGTGACAAACCCTACATCTAAAGGGTAGGGCCTCATAGTCCAGTTGTTGGATCCATCTCCACACATATTCTTGCATACACCGCCATGCTCCCTTCAAGTGTGTCTCTGGCAACACCCAGATGTCTTCCAATCGAGTTGCTAATCCTTGCCAACACCTACTCACTCTAGAATTCCATTGGGAGAGCATATAGATGGATCCATACTAGGACAACAGTAGGTTCAACACGGGGATCGAATCCCACTCTCCATGGCTAAACAAATAGCCCTACCGGGCCATGAATTTTCTTCTCTAACTCAAAAGCCTTATTCCTATTGGCCAAAGATGAAAAGCTAATAATAAAATATCCATTGCTAATAAACCACAATGAATACTCACTGTGAGGCTCCTAGTTTTGGCAGATCCAAGAGTGCAAAAAAATTAGGGAGGGACATATACCCATGAACTTGCAGATTAGATCATGATTGGCTCTGTAGATGATTGATTCCTCAACCATACTTGGCTCAATAATAATTTTTGGCCTGGATTCGACCTACTGCAAGCAACCATTCACATGAGGTGCTGCCAACCTATTCCCAGCCACCGTGAAGAGCGATTTGTATGCCATTTTCTGAGCTTCAATGCTTTTTGGAGAAGAGTTTTCTTTGAACAGGTCTGCGTAAGAGCTGGTACTCATTGGAAAAGGAGCTGGAGAAGTCCCCATTGGAATCTCCTGGGGCACCGAAAAAACCTTCAGAACCATCGAACCCTGAATGCACTTCTACAAACCAGTTGATGCCCAAGAATTTTCAAAATTCTAGAAACCCTAGTTTAGAGGAAAAAATCGTCAGAGCTCATTTTCCCGCATTTACAACTATTTAGATCCACAAGAGATATTGAAAGAAGTTAAAAAATATATATTTTTTGAATTCTTAAAAATTATAGTTGGCTAGAATATTTCGACAAAGTTGCAAAAAAATGTGTGAATACTAGTACTCAACATTGATTCCACTAGATTGACAAATCAACTAATGAAGATTCATTAACTACCAGAGTTAAAGATTTACTATTTTTAGTTTCTAATTTTTTTGTTGTAAAAAGAATATTTAAAGAAAGCTGGGAAGCTTCCTACACGGTACTAGAAAAAATATCTTCTTAGAATCAATCAAGTACCTATAGCAGTGAGTCAAAGACTAAAGATTTCAGAGGCCTGAAGAAGAGGTCCTGTTGTAGACCTGCACATTGCAAAAGAGAAAAAAGACCAATGAAGCCTTACTACATACTGAAGGAAGAGGAGAATCCAAATAAGAGTCCAAGAGAATATTGGATATTGGTGATCTTCCTTGAATATTGAAGACCTACAAATTGCAGGAGTAGAAGAAATCAGCTCAAGAAGCTGAAGAGACCCACAAGAGGTTCCATTGAAGAACTTTCAGGTTTGGAATATTGAAGATTAAAAAGGACTAGCAAAATTTCTATTCCATATTCCAAAAGCAACAGATTTTAGAGATCCAAGAGGGAGATCTCATTGCAAAACTTCCATAGTTGAAGATTGAAAAAAAGGTCTCATTGAGAAGACTAGAGAGCTACAAGATTGAAGACCCAAGAAAATAGGTCTCAAGGAAGAAATAAGAAGAAGGCTAGGAAAGCCTCATTTCATATAAGGCCATTAGAGTAGAGTTTAGGAGAACTCATTGGATAAATCTACTAGTAAGGAGAAGTTTATGATAAAATAGAATTTGGTACAATTATCACCATCCGATAACAAGCCCAAAAGGAGAAAGATTTGGCAAGGAGTTTGCTAAATTTTAGAGGAGAATATTGAAGACCTCAAGACATTCAGAATCTTGAGAAGAAGGCCACTAGATAGGCCCAGTTTGAAGTAATTATTCAATAATAAGGTTATTTTGAAGAAAGGAGTTTGCTAATTTTACAACAAAAAATTGAAGGTCTCTAGGAGATAAATATTAGTTGCTATTTTGAGGAGTTTCCTATCAAATTTGTGAGATTCAAGAACAAAATTCCAAAGGAGAAACTAGCTACATTATAATCTGAAAGTTTCAGAGTTACAAGCAGCAATTTGGACAACATAACTGGCTACTAATCTACAGAGTTCAAGGGAGCATAGTGAAGGAAATTTAAAGCCACCAAACTACATTTTCAGATAGCAAGATAGAGGAGTTTCAAAGCTGTAAATAGGTGAGCTAAAGAGCCTTTTTAGAAAACAATGAAGAGCTACAATTTCATCCATTGCAAGATAGCAATTAGGTGATTCAAATCACCAAGGTATTCATCATCTACAAAAGCCATTATGGTAAGCAACATTGGTGCAAAAGGGTCATTAATTGAATATTACTTATTTGGTTCATTATTAAGTTTTGTTAAGCACCATATTAGAGTTTAAAATTTGCAAGGAGAATGTTGCATATTTAAGTCTTCAAGGAAGTGCAAAGGATAGTTTCTGATAAGATTAAAACCTGCACATCCAAATAGAAGTTAGATATATTTCAAGAGAAAGATAAATATCAACATCCTATCTCTAACTGAAATCAAAGAAGACATTACTCTTAAGTGAAGATTGCATAGATTAAGAGTTCATTAAAAGGAGCAATAAGGAGAAATTACTATTGCATCATACTAAGTTCTTAAAGGTGCATTAAGTATTCAAGTTAGGTTGAAAATTAGTGCAAAGTTAAGTCATTCAAAAGGGTATATTAGCGACATGATTAAGAGCTTGAATTTATTACTACAAAGTTAACCAAGAAAATGGGAGAGAGTTGTCTAGCAAGGAAGGCAACATCAAATCATCATTTACCACCAAGGAGCCACCTTATTAAGGAAGCAAGAAAGCTTCAAAAGGATATTATAAGGTCTCATATTTTCTATGCTAATTAAGGTAGAATTATGTCTCAAAGACACTAAAACCACTAGCATGTTATATCTACAAAGTAGCCACATCATCAAAGTTTGAGGAGAAAAATTTAAGAGACAACGAAGGGCTCAATAAACAAAGATTTACAAGGTCTTGAAAGACACCAAATACAATGCCATTAGACTCATAAAAAGAGCACCTACAAGCAAAATAAGAGGATTAACCTATAGCATCAAATATCTATGTAAGGAGCCTAGCATATTTCTTCTTCAAAGATAATAGAGGATATGACAATAAAAAATTCTTTCTGAGCTTCTTCATCTTGCACCATACTTTCCTTAAATAGTTTAGAAAAATAATCCATTGAATGGAAATGCATACCTAGAATTGTATCAAAGGAGTTTTCCTTCTCATATTGAAGATCTTCCATGTTGTTCGTCTGTCTCCTAGCACAGGTAGCCCAATGGAAAAAATTGGTATTTTTATCACCTTCTAATAACCAAGTGGTTCTTGCTATTTGTTTCCAGTAGGTCTCCTCTTGGTTATCAATGTCCTCAATCGCTTTATGCAATGCATAATCCTCTTATTTGAGATGCTCTATAATTGTTCCTTCCCTGAAGTGTTTTTGAAACTCATCCCATCTGGACACTAATGAAGTTATTTGGACCTAGAAGTCTATCTTGTTAGCTCACCTCCATTGTTTCAGTTGATCCTTGACATAATGAAGTTGCTTGTGGAATCTAAATATTGTTGTCCCATATCTCTGGACGACCCTCTTCCCACCACTGTGGAATTTTATTTTGAAGTTCCTCTTTTTGTAACCAAAAGTTTTCAAATTTAAATGGTTTGTGATATTGCACTATTTTGATCCCCCTTCCAACAAAATGGGAAAGTGATCTCGAAAGCTGGACCCTCCAAAATCTGAAATTTTATTTTCCATTTCACAAATGCCTCCTTTGAAACCAAAAAATTATTTAACTTCACTTTCCTATTGTGTGGCTCCCTCCTCTTATTAGTCCAATTATAGTTGGTTCCGGGGCATTTAATATCCACCAAGTGTAATGCCCGGACTTAGGCAATCATAAGTCAATCCTCTACATCTAAAATTGGGGTTCCCCCTTCCTGATCTCTAGAGGATAATTTAGAATTAAAATCCCTAGCAATAATCTAGTCTAACTCCTCCCTTGAGACTCTCATGTTATGCACAACTTTCCATTTATGCATCTAACCATCTAGGTTTTGATCCCCATAAAATTTTGTGATTAAAAATTGCTCAACTATCACATTATTCCTAAAATATGATGTGGGGACACCCCTCCAAGCTATATGTTCTATTGTCGTCCATTCAAGAGAGTTCCAAAAATTAACTATCCCCTTGAGGCCCCTTGGGCAGCCACTTCCATATAACCAACACCTCTCCAAATTCTATTTACTATTTTACACATAAGATCCAATGATATTTGTGTCTCCTGGATAAGCAAAAAATCTCTTTTACATTTTTCTAAGAGTCTTCTAACAACAAATTGATGGGTTCTACTATTTAAACCCCTAACATTCCATGATTATATAATCATTGGTTACCTTGGGAGTAATAAAAATCTATTGGCCTCACTGATCCTCTAGTGATTAGTTTGTCTCCTTGAATTGTTATCAATTTCTCATTTGATTTTCTACCCACTCCTTGAGAGTTGATATTTTTTATCTCTTTTCCACTTGAGTTATCCCTAGAGTTGACCTTTCTCTATTGTTTTTCACTATACCCATGATAACATCTTTAATTATTGGCTACTCTTGGTTATGCACTATCAATACCCCTACAATATCTTATTGTGGTAACTCACTGCACTCAATTACTTGCTCTAGGATGGGAGGAGGTGAAAGAGGGGCTTGAAAATGGCTATTATTATTTTCATTATTCCCATCCACTCCTTCCATAAATTATTGTTATTATTTTTATTATTCCCTGTGCTTATTTGCCCTGAGAAATATTGGTTGTTTGTTTATTGATTGTTGACTTAACTTCCTTAGGAAGATTTGACTTTCCTAGAGGAGCCTCCATTTTTATGTTCATATTGTTTGGGCAGGATCGAGCTAAATGCTCATATTTATGGTAAAATTTGCACTTGAAGGACAATGCCTCATAATCTAGTTTTTGAATCCAAGATAGTCCTACAAGTTCGAGTTCAAGCTCTGTCGATAAATGCTACGTAAGATCCATTTCCATGCATAATCTAGCATAAACAGCAATGTTTCCTTCCATTGTGTCTTTGGAAACACCCAAATGTATTCCAAGGGAATTATCAATAACTTCCAATACCTACTCACTCCAAAACTCCATTGGAATTGCATACAAAAATATCAAAATCGGGACAACATTGGGTTCAATGAAAGGATCAAATCCCACTCTCCAAGGCTGAAAAAATAATCCTACTAGACCATGATTCCTATTTTCTGATTCAAAAAGCCTATTTGTATCGACAAGTGAAGAAAAGCCAACAATAAAATATCCATTGCTAATAAACCACAAATAATACTCACCAAGAGACTCCTAGTTTTTCCAGATCCAGGAATGCAAAAAATTTAAGGTAGGGTAAATACCCATGAATTAACAGATCAAATCATGATTGGCTCTATATAAAACTATTTCTTCTACCATCCTTTGCACAATGATAATTTTTTACCTTGATTATGACTGTGGCAAGCATCCATTGAATCGTTGAGATACTGATCTATTTCCAGTAGTTGTAAAGAATATTTTTAATGCAGTTTATTGTGCTTCTTCAATCTCTACTAGAGATTTATCCTTTAACAAATCTACAAAAGAACTATGTCTCTCTAAAAGAGGATCCAAAGGTGTCTCCATTGAACCTCCTAGGGCAACAATCTTATCTTCAATTCCACAACAACCAAAAATCTCTTCACCTACCCAATTGATACCCTAGTTTTCTCTTCCCTTTATTCATTTATTTTTTAACTTAATATCTTTTACTTTTATAAATTTCATTTTAATATAATTATTATAATAAAATTAGATATCCTAAATTTCACTAATACATATTTTAATAATATACTTGTTTTAATTATAAGTTAAATTAGATTAGAGTACAAACTTATAACAAATTTCCGTCCATATTCGATTGTTATCGTTGGAACAAGCATATATTTTTTTCAATTTAAAAAAAAAACATTAAAACAATTAAAAATAGAAAAAAAAAACAAATATTTTTTAATGTCGAACACTGTCTTCAAGTTTAAATCACTATGTAATGGAGGACTTTTATGTATGTAAAAACTCAAGCTTAAATCACAGTACCATCAATTGCGTTCTCCCATCTTGGCGGAAACCATCTCATATTACGTCGAGTGTCGACGAGTAGTCCATGTATCAGCATGCCGTAACCAACACGACTCTTGTTGTCTTCGATTTTATGTAGAGCTATATTTTTAAAATTTAATTAATTGTTTCGCATTGACAATTTCTCCGTTAAAACTTCCCAAAAATTTCACTGTAGAACCTTTTAGCTTTGCATATAAGTTTTTATTCCAAATCCATTCTTACTCGTCATATCTAAGGCAAGAAGTTTCTCTGAAATTTCTTACACGGAAGGGAAATCAGACATTCGACTTTTAGTATCAAAATAACTTGTTCTACAAGTTATACTTCAATTTCCTGTGAAACTGTCTATATATAGTTGGCAACAATTTCCTTTGGACAGTAATCCGATCTATTGTGTTGTACTTATGAGAAAGAAGCAATGGCGCTGAGAAAAGCTTGCCTTGTGTTTATATTTGTATAAGATCTTAGGGTCCTCTCCACAGTGACAGGAGAAAACAGTGACAGGAGAAAAGCAGGATCAATACAAATATAAACAGAAGGCAAGCTTTTCTCAGCGCCATTGCTTCTTTCTCATAAGTACAACACAATAGATCGGATTACTGTTGCGAACAATATATAGGTTGTTGGCCGAGATCTCTTAGGTGATTCGCCTTCCTTTCATCGTCCGTTGCAGTGTAATCTCTCTCTATATATTTTAAATAGTCTTGCTCTGTTTGTTTTACTCTAGTGTGTTTTTGTTTTTATTCCTCTTTCATGAGATCTGATTCCAAATTATTCTTGCTCGCAGTTTCAAAGAAAGATTCTTGTAGATGCATTCCGGCGTGCACATGTAAAACCTGACATTGGGCTTTTGTATTTTGAGACCTTAAATTTAAGAACTTTTTATTATTTGTAATCCACATTTTCAACCTTTTCCCCTAATTTACTCTCTTTCTTTGGTTGGCAGATGGAGGAGTTTCTACCTGTTGTTGCAATGGTGACCCGCCTTTAAACATTCGGCCTCCCGAGTGGTGGAAGAAGATGAAGTTGAATGGGCGTTGTGAGACTTGTTCGATTACGGACCAAAATTGTAATAAATATTAAAACAATATGCTGGTCCACGTTATTGAAATTAAGCATGGCCACTACTCATCCCGGATTATGACTTTCATTTAATTATTAAATAAGGTGTAGTTTACCAATCATTTAGTAATGATTTTCTAATTGTTCCTAAGATAAATTTTTAAGAAGGATTTGTTCATTTTGCTAATCTATTTCAATATTTATATGCAAATCATTTTTATTTTTTTTCTCTTATGGGTTACACCAAGTTAGATTTTCATTTTTTGGTTATGTGTATCTCCTTCTATCCAGTCTTGTCGCTATATGATCTTTCGAGAACTAATATATAATTTTATTATGCTCGACTAAGGTCAAGTACAGAGGTGTTAGGCTTGCTAGCCAAGGCACATCGTTTCCTTGATAAAGTTCGACATTCCTTTACAAGATTCTTCTCTTCTTTGGTTCAACCAAAGTGCCACTCACATTTCTTACAATAAATTAGAACTTTCGCTTTTCATATTAAGAGTGCTTAACTATTACAAGTTATTACAGTTATGTGACTGCAAACACTGATCGCTTTGACAAACACAGCCCCCAGGGCAGCCCTCAGAGGTTAAACAGTGGTCTTAACCACTTTCATAGCAATTTTGTAAGGTCAAGAAGCAATTTGGCACACTTAGACACTTTGCCTAGTATTCGTCTCACCCGGGGACGAATTCAAAATAGAATCCGTCCCACCCCAGGACGAATTCTGAATCCGTCCCTAAGTGGGACGAATTCTAAGCTTAACGGGAAAAAAGACAAATGGTGCCAAGTGGCAGCCCGAAACGATCGGTTAATGACTCCTCGCCTTGCACGCGTGTGTAGGTGGACGAGAGGGGCCGTTAGAGGACTGTCACAAAAGGCATTTATCAAAGCTCAAATCAATGGGGGACTCCCCTCCCTCATGGGAAGACAAGACTGCCACATGGCGCCTATGACCAACACATGGCATTTGTGCTTCCCTCCCAAAAGATACCCCATGGGTCTATAAAAGGTGGGACGTTTCTCACCCAAGATATACAGGTTGAAGGAGTTTTCAAGCAACGAAGTGCTGCCAAATTGAAGACCCACTTGCATCCCTTTTGGTTCACCTTCCCACATCCACCAATCTCTTTTGCAAGGGAGGTTGTTGGGTGGCCTTTGGAAGCTCGAACCTTACCCAAATCCAACGCATGGACACCTAAACCTACGAATTTGCCGACCCACCAATCCTAAAAGGTTTTGGGCCCATCCCTGGTGGATTGGCTCCAAAATCGAGGGCCAACGGTGGGAGGCCCACTTGGGCACCCCCGCACCTCCCAAGTCCTATTTTTAGTTTTTAAGCATTTTAGATTATTTTTTAGATTGCATTTTGTGTTAGTAGGTTTGATTAATCCATAGCTGCAATTTTGTAACTTTTGGTCAGATTCTAGGATGTTTTGTATTGCTTTGTCGTTTCGCTAACTTGCAGGTGTCAAGGTCAAATTCCCGAGGGTGGAGGCAAAATTGGGAAAATCCGACCATCTGGGTCATCCCAAAATAGCCCCAATTACATAACCCCCTTGTTTTTAGGTGTTTTGCAGGTCTCGGGATCCGACATTGGAGCAGCAGCAGGTCGGTTTCTTCAACACAGAAGAATTCGTCCCACCCAGGGACGAATTACGATCGAATTTGTCCCGCCTGGGGACGAATTCTAGTTGAAGGTGGATTGGCCACTGCCTCGGTGGCGGTGGCCTTCTGGTAACTTTTCTTACCTTCTGTCAAGTTTTGAAGCAATTTGGATTCACTGTATTCACTATTTCAGGCAAATATTTACATGCATATTTCGTTAGTTTTAGAGAGCAAACACTTTTCATTTGTAGCAGGTGCTATTGACGTCTTGGTCATTTCTTTGTTCGCAGGAGAAGCAGCGGAGGTGAATAACTCATCGACATCAGCGACGACATTATCTTGGCCCGCCCATTGCAATTGTGGGCACGTGAAAAGAGGAATCATTCAGTGATTGTAATCAAACTCTATTTGCGCTCCTAGCCCCTGAAAAGGGAGGAGACGTCATTGTAACAGAGATCAAGGGATATTAATGAAAGGGCTGTGTTTCCTCTATTTGCTTGTGTCTCTTCCAATGTGTTTTCCATTTTATGCAATTTATATTTCTAGGACTTAAGCGTACTTGATTTTGAATGCAATCGCACTTAGTGTTTCCTTTGCCCTAAATCTCGTGCTTTCAAATTCAACTATTGGTTGAATATGTAATGTGAAGCTTCTAAATCAATAACTTAGTAATGTATAGTAGAAAGGAAGAGTAGTCGGGTCCGAGGGCTTGGTTCAATGGTCAAAACATTTTTTTAAGAGTGTTTAAGGTTCCAATTTCTTAGGCCCCGTAGTGTTAATGCGTATGTCGTGTTAGCGTAGTTGGCTATGTAAAAGGTTTACCTGATATAATTGGATGTTATAGTGGCAACAAGGAGCGAGATTAGAATCCACGAAGAGACATAGAAAATTGTAACGAGTTACCGATTCCTCTAGTATAATCAAAAAAAGAAAAAGAAAGAAAGGAAGAGTAGTCAAGGCATGAGCAATGGTACAGAGTAATTTACATATATTATTTGAAGAGGAAACATGAAGGCTTAGAAACTTGTGTCTCATTCTCTTTTATACTTTTCTCCAAAGCTCTCATATTGTACCTAATGAGCACAAAAAATGATCATTTATTTATATACTATAATAACATAAATGTGTGGCATATTATATTATAAATACATCTTTTATGAAATATATATATATATATATATATATATATATATATATATATATATATATATATATATATATATATATATATATATATATAAAATAGAAAATGATGTATTTTGCCTAATGTGTGTTTTGAGTGAAATTTATGTGTAGATGTGGTACATTATGTTTTTTTTTGCACCTTTTTAGTCAAGGTCCCATACAAACTTGGCATTTGATACTTTCATTATGTGATTAAGGAAGAATTGGTAAATAAATGACAATAGTGGCAAATAAGTAATATGCTTCAAAACACGTAAAGGTACAACACCTATATTTCAACCATAAGTCGCAAGGCACCTATCTCCCAGTGAAAAGAAAGTGCTTATCTCAAAGTACAAAAGATGATGCCTGTCTCCCAATAATAGGTTAGAAGGTGCATGTGTCCCATACATAAGACAATGCCTATCTCTTGAATACAAGTTTGGACAACATTTTTCTCCCAATGAAAAAATGAAAGTGTGCACTTTTCAACACCCGATAACCAGCGATGATCTTCAAAGAACAAAGGAATGCTAAATATGGTGCTTGTATCCCAGTGATAGGACAAAAAGGCACATATTTTCCAACAATGGGTTGAACATTGCATGAACCAGAAAAATAAAAATATGTATGTTGATCGTAAATATTGAATATATGTATAAAATTAGACACATTATGTTAAACATAGAAAACACTATGAATATTATGTAAGGGTTAATTTTAGCATGTTTCTCTGTTTATAGATGTCTAATAAATTTATTCATGCCCATCATAGCAAATCATACAACATCTAAAATTGGAAATAGGGGATGACTGCGTTCTATATAAAATGTAGGCTACCCCTTAAGAAAGGATCCAAACTTATCTTGTAAAAATTGGTACAACATAATAAAAATATTGAGATTTTGATCAATTTCTTGTATTTGAAGAGTGATTGCATGAAATATTTGGGCAGATATTTATTAAGAACACATGCTTATATCGAGAGGAAGGTGAACAATATAAGATCAACTTTTATTTTTATTTATCAAACAATATTATCAAATATTATCAATGGCAATATCAATAGCAATAATCAAAGCAATGCACAAATCATCACACACAAGAGAGACACCAATTTAACATGGTTCACCCAATGTGGAATACTCCACGAAGAAAATATTTCTACTAAATTTTCTCAAAAAATATTATTGGGAATCAATTCCTTATTACAATGTTTATGGACCTTTGTCTAAGGGAGACACCAATCACCTATGCTATGATTTGTGGATATCTCTACATAGGAGAACTCTTTATCCTTTTATTTGGTTTGTGGAACTTGATCTAGGAGAAATCTATCCCATCAAATGGTTTGTGGATCTCTTTCCATAGAAGAACTCTATCTTTCTAGCTGGTTCATAGATCTCTCTCCACAGGAGAACTCTTTACCCTTGCTCTAGTTCATGGATCTCTCTCCATAGGAGAACTCTTTCCCCTTGCTCTGGTTCATGGATATCTCTCCATAGGAGAACTATTTTTCCTTTCTTTGGTTTGTGGATCTCTCTCCATAGGATAACTTTATCCTCTTTGCTATGGCTGGTGATATTATAGAAGACTTCTATCCCCAATACTTTGGCTTGTGGATCTCTCTCTACAAGAGACCTCTATCCCCACCGTTCTAGTTTATGGATCTCTATCCACTAGATACTCGTTGTTCTCTTTGCTCTATCACCTCTAAAGCTTGCTCTCAACTTTATCTTAAATCTGCACCAAACTATGTCCCAAGTCTAGCATAAATATTCTCTAAATCTTCTCATAAATCTACACAAAAATCTATCTCAAATTCGTCCCCAAGCCTTAACACAAAGCTTGATTAAATCACCAATCAACTCTACTTAGATATATCCCAAACTTAACATAAAACTTGATTAAATCACCAGTCAAATTTTCTTAAATATATCCCAAGCGTTAACATAAATCTTGAACAAATCATCAATAAAATTTGCTTAGATATTCACCAAGCCTTAACACAAAGCTTGAACAAATCAAAAACTACTCTTAATATTGTTTTAATTCTTCACAATATTTTCTCAAATCTGCCTTCAAGACTTCACAAAGACATGCTCAAATATTCCTTCTATCCCTCTCAAGGACTTGATCAAATTTGCCTTCAAGCCCTCTCAAGGACTTGCTCAATTTTGCTCTCAAGCCTTCTTAATGACTTGCTCAATTCTGTTCTCAAGCCTTCTCAAAGACTTGCTTAATTTTATTCACAAAACCCGCTCAAATAACTTTAAATATTGCATACAAAACACAACTTAAATATCTTTTAAAAAATCTCTTTACACAAATAAATTCTACTCAGAATCTTGTTTTATCTCATGAACATATAAAGAATGATAAGCTCTATCAAAACCTATGATACAATAATATCCTAAACAATAATCATTAAAATATGAAGCACTTGAGGATTTAGGGATAAAAACAAGGAAGGTAGAATTGAGACCTGTTGAGTGGTAATTTTCCCAATTGCAAAACCACACTCACCCTTAGGATTTTGATCACAAAATCCTCTCTTGCAAATAAGTTAAAACCAACATAACTTCTACAAGTTTCTGCTATATAAGCATTGCACATGTGTATTAGTAATCTCAATGAAGATATATCAATTAAATTCTAGGAATACCTTAGTGATTGCAAGTAACTATTAATAAAGGCCATGTGTTGGTTTATTTTATTATGCCATACTAAATATTTTTCATGAAACTTAAAAAAATACAAATGTGAATTGGCCCTCATATGACCATGATGTAAAGCCTTAATTCTTTTTATCTTGGAGGATTTTAGGTAGATTTTGTCTTCCTTTATTAAGTATATTTTAAACAAGTTTTATCTTGTATTAAATCCTACATTAAGTATGAAGTAGAAGATTAAAACCTATCTCTAAATATGAATTATAAATGATGAAAGAATTCATTTTGTTGATTTAAAACTCAATATGAAATAATCTGGATGACCAAATTTGTAGCTATAGTAGCACTTGATATAAAAAATAAATTAGCACTTGAAAAAATAAAATTTCGAAATTATAAAAATTCTTATAAAACACTAATTTATAAAACATTTATACAATCCAAATGGTTTCAAAATGAGTTCAAATTTATTTCGGATGAAAGGTTGAAACTCATTCTTCACACCCATGTATTTATTTTTGTCATTTTAATTTGTTTTTATTTTTATTTTAATCCTCGAAGTTTTAAAAAAATCTACAAAATGAAGGGTTAAAAAAATAAAATAAATCTGGAAATGGAAATAAATTTGAGAAAATCCAAAAAAAAAAAATAATAGTAGTTCATGCTACCCTATCATTCAAAACTCAAGATATGAGAGTTTTCGAACATAACCCAACCTAACAGGAGTTGCATTTGCACAGCCCAAAATAAGTTAGGTGCAAGCTTCTAAGGAATAGAATGTCTTCTATGGTTTTAGATATTCAACAATGCAAATCATAAAATGTATCAAACATTGCCTATAAATCTAAAAACCGAGAAAAGAAAAATGAACATTAAACCCAAAACATTCAGAAATGATTCTCCTCTTATTTTGCTCACAAAGTGCGGAATTCCTGCCAAAAAAATTTGCATTAGAACAAGAAACTTTTCTATGTACATCCTTTTTCCAGAAGCATGTGGCCTTTCCCCAGAAGAACCAAACTTTCATCTTTTGTTTCAACCAATATTTGAAACTTTGAATGTGATCTTTCACTTCATTTTCCTTGTTTTCGTATTTTTCATTTTCTAATGCAAACTTGAGCATTTGATTTTTCTTATTTTTCTTTCTTTAGCATTTGAAACACTCTTTTTAATGAAAATACTCACCTTCCTTAATAACCAATGCTTTATATTAATTATGGCCTTTCTCCATACATTTTTTTCCCTTTTCATCTCCCACCAAGGTGACATTACATGTGCCATCATGGATGGTTCTTTATTAAAAATTGAGCTCATTTATTCCTGGCCCACCATAGCATATCTAAGATACCTTTGCAGTAATGAAAAATTACTTCTATATGCCAAAGCCATTCGTTTGATCCCCTTTCACAACATGTGTTTATGTTGAATGTGAAGACTTAATAAAAAACTCTTCGAGGTAATGTTAATGAGATTGTCAGTGCACCTATAGGAGTCTCTTCTAATAGAAAGATGATCCCCCTTAATTCTACCTCAATGAATATTTTTTTCTTATCCTAATAAGAATGTAATGTTTGACAGATCTTCAAATCCCCCATATAAATCAAGCATTATATTAAGAGCGAACTCCTAACAATCATGTTGCCTTGACCGCCCATTACCAACACACTTTGTCGATGCCGCGATACAACATGCCTTTTAAAATTTAGAAATAATCCCACACATGGTCCCCATCCAATGTGTTCAAATTTCTACATTGTATCACGACTAGGTATGAAACCACTTCGCTTATTTTTATTAGTCACACTACATTTTCATTCATTCACAACACTGTTGCGAATAAAAAAACATGAATAGCATTAGATACCATTATATGAGAGTAGGATAAATGTTGTATATAATCGCACCCTTATAATCTTCGTCCATCAATTTCTTTGACGCATCCAAAGACCACCGTATGGATCGTAACAGTCCTCTCCATGAGCATTGTGTAAGAAACAAATACCTTGAAACACATCCTATCTATCACTCGATGTGATTGGTTTACATCCAACCCAACACTATAGTTCCACTCCATCAATGAATATCTCACTACACCTATCTATGTCACGTCGATTCTTTCAGTGGATCCCTATCCATTATTATTCCATTTCTACAATCATATGGTTTCTAAAATAACCTATACTTGGTAGTCGCTCCATCCACTATGCTCCATTGAATAGCACCATCGGATGTCCTACATTTTAGGAATATTTCCATCTATGATTTGTGATCATTGAATCTCTTGGCCGCTCCTCGGATAGACAATGATGTATTCACTATCACATTACTTGTCTACATATGTGGTTGTTTCCACCTAGAGGGTCACAAACGAAGAAACTATCCTCCATATGATCTCGTTTCCACCTAGTAACCTTATCCATCTCGATATTTCCACTTTGATTTTTAATATTTTCTTGGTACGCTATTTTTGTTCTTTCAGCAACTATCAAAGTTGAACAATGTGAAACCTTGCCAACTACAGGTAATTGAAGATCAATGACTCCCATTGTATCCTTTTATGACAAGATTTCTCTATGCATAACCCGCATCAAGCTTAACTTCCATCATTCTGTTTGGAGCAATCCATGCTATCATTACTGGCTCCACGTATCAAGTGGGTCCAAATTCTCATAGTCGCTTAACATAAATTCTCTGACATCCTGAGAGTTTTATAGGGTTGACGTCCACATAATACTCCACTCGGTGCATCTGCCTCATGAGTTTTAGTTCACATCAATGTTGTTCATCATTCGTATTTGTCCATATTACCTTATTGCCATAGATTCAATGTCAACCATCCATGCTTTCCTGATTATCACGAGGTTGTCGACTTCCATGTCTGCTTTATCGATGCTAGCGCGACTTTTACTCCCCATTTGACACATCATCCATGTGTCACATGACTTTGTCCATTTTCACATCTACGTAGTCCATATCCCAATATGTATTTGATGGTCTATGTTAGCATTTTCATCCCATCATTGGCATCGATTGGTCTACGTAGGATATACCTCATCATCGTCTATCCCTAAGTTCACTGTTCTTCGTGCTCATTCAACTAGTTGATCCTACACGGTTGGGGCTCTCCTGGAAACACGTCCAACCTGTCATAACACCAAAAGAACATGAGTTCAATTTCTTCAAACAAGGTTATTATAACAAAAA
Organism: Wollemia nobilis; assembly: GCA_028583015.1. NCBI lineage: Eukaryota > Viridiplantae > Streptophyta > Pinopsida > Araucariales > Araucariaceae > Wollemia > Wollemia nobilis. Next base: position 38,845 of record JAQPPZ010013486.1, read on the forward strand.
CATAAAAAAATAAAGAGTGAAATTTCAACCTAATATTACCATGAAATCCTCATCAATAACATTCCAAGTCATACTTAAATAAACATTTGACAATCGATGGAAAAGAAATTTTAAAACAAAAGTCAACCATGCCACTAACTTGAGCTTTCAAAAAGAATTAACATCGTTAATGACACATGACTTAAATCCTCAATGAAATAGCATTGCTTTTCATTTGTTTATATTTACCTCTCTATCTATAAATATTTTGTTCTTATTATTTTTTAATTTTTTAATATATATAGAAATATATATGTTTTATTTTCCTTTTTATTTTTAGTATATATATTATTATTATATATGAAATACATTATATATATATATATATATATATATATATATATATATATATATATATATATATATATATATATATATATATATTAAAATTCAAATCATAAAACATAGAAGGTTTGAACTATAATAACTCAAGATAAAAGAAAACAATTAAACTAATAAACATAAAAACCAAAGCAAAATTTAAATTTATCAAAACAAATCGAAGATACCAACACACTCAATAATGATTTCAATCAAACAATAAAATCAAATTCTCCCAAGAAGGCAAGAAGACCCTACAATCTGAGGAAGCTCAAAGTCGGCATGGTTAGCTCATGGCTAAGAATTTACCAACCATAATCACTCAAAGACAACCGAAGTCCTCAAAACATCAAAACAAAAAGGTGGGCCCCCAATTTTGGGGTGAGTTTTGCAAAAATCACAATAAATAGTAACTCTCATTGGGAAATGCTCCCAAGCATTTCAGGTGAATAACCTAATTTGAAAGGAAAACACAAAATATCATTGAAATATAATTATTTAGTGATGTCCTAAGAAGGTGGGGGTAAACAACTTTTAACAAGAATAACTAGTTCATCTGCCTTTGCTCAGTGTGTGCAAAATTAATTTGTTTTGAATCCTTGAAACCATATGAGTTCCAAAATTTGACTTGCATTAGGCTATAAAATATTGCTCATGATAGAAAATTTTTATAGATAGAGCTCTACTACCAATCAAGAATTTACAGCCCCGGTAGTGTTTATCTAACCCACCCTTGTGTTTGATTAATAATTTGTAAATATTTTCTTATAATCGAGTTGTGTCTAGGTAGATCCTTATTGTAAATTAGTCGTCTATAGTCCTAGTAGGGTTTATCTAGACTTTGTGACTATTTTTATCAAGCTTTACAATGCTCATTTTTTTTTATAGCTTTACAATAATTAAATACATCACAAAGGTTAGGAAGCATAGAGATAGAGCATGTTGGATTTTCACCTTAATTTGTGATTCAGGATAACTTCATCCTTTAGGACTTCCAGAAATACCCTTTAAAGTGTGAGTTACATGTGGAGTTTTAGAAAAATATTTCATTGTTCTACTCTCCACCATTTTAGTCCCAAAATTTGAGCATGATCACAAAATAATTCATCCCCCTTTTTTCTCAGGTTCACCTGCTTTCAGGTTAGGTATTCCAGCCTACTTAACAAAGGAATACAAAAAATGGGTAAGAGACCATAAGTTAGCTACCATGGAAAATCACCTCAAAATAAGAAAAAAACCCAATAGAAAACTTTAAAAATGCACAAACCAAAATATAACTTAATACAAACTAACAAGAATGCAACACAAAACCAATAGTTAAGGACAAAGCATGAAAATAGAAAGACAAAATCAAAACATGGAAACCAAAACTATATACAAGCGTACAATATGGTACAAGATAATGTAAAGTCTGAGCTATCACTTCCCTGGATCCCAAATATGATTAGCACATTTAAAAAATCTCACAATGGAACTCAAACTCAACTCAAGATGTTCTCACATTCACATAACAATGATACTCATGATATTTGCATAACCCCTAATTCAAGATATTTTACAAGTTCTCACTCAATAATTCACTAATCAAGTATATAAAGTCTTACTCAACAATGCTTATCAAAATGAACCTTTTCACTCCAACTTAACATTCATAATATCCAACAATCACTCTCAAGGATAATGTGCCCTTACCTCTTGTTTGAAGACGATTTGAACTTAAACACATGTTTCAATCACAACCACTCTTTTTACCAACACTAGAGTTAGATAGCAAATATTTATCCTTAATAATTTCTCACAAAAATATTTCATTAATTCAAGATATCAAAACTTACTCAACCTTATTTATCCTTTCAATACAATTTTTATTAACTTAGTTTTCAAAAAATATATCTAACTCCTATGACACACCTTATTACTCCTCTCAATAAGCTCAAAGCACTCAAAAATCAAACACCCAAAATAATACATTGAACAAATCTCTACTAGAGATTTATCCTTTAATCTCTACTAGAGATTTATCCTTTAACAAATCTGAAAAAGAACTATGTCTCTCTAAAACAGGATCCAGAGGTGTCTCCATTGAACCTCCTAGGGCAACAATCTTATCTTCAATTCCACAACAACCAAAAATCTCTTCACCTACCCAATTGATACCCTAGTTTTATCTTCCCTTTATTCATTTATTTTTTAACTTAATATCTTTTACTTTTATAAATTTCATTTTAATATAATTATTCTAATAAAATTAGATATCCTAAATTTCACTAATACATATTTTAATAATATACTTGTTTTAATTATAAGTTAAATTAGATTAGAGTACAAACTTATAACAAATTTCCGTCCATATTCGATTGTTATCGTTGGAACAAGCATATATTTTTTTCAATTTAAAAAAAAAAACATTAAAACAATTAAAAATAGAAAAAAAAAAAACAAATATTTTTTAATGTCGAACACTGTCTTCAAGTTTAAATCACTATGTAATGGAGGACTTTTACGTATGTAAAAACTCAAGCTTAAATCACAGTACCATCAATTGCGTTCTCCCATCTTGGCAGAAATCATCTCATATTACGTCGAGTGTCGACGAGTAGTCCATGTATCAACATGCCGTAACCAACACGACTCTTGTTGTCTTCGATTTTAAGTAGAGCTAGATTTTTAAAATTTAATTAATTGTTTCGCATTGACAATTTCTCCGTTGAAACTTCCCACAAATTTCACCGTAGAACCTTTTAGCTTTGCATATAAGTTTTTATTCCAAATCCATTCTTACTCGACATATCTAAGGCAAGAAGTTTCTCTGAAATTTCTTACACGGAAGGGAAATCAGACATTCGACTTTTAGTATCAAAATAACTTGTTCTACAAGTTATACTTCAATTTCCTGTGAAACTGTCTATATATAGTTGGCAACACTTTCCTTTGGCCAATAATCCGATCTATTGTCTTCTACTTATGAGAAAGAAGCAATGGCGCTGAAAAAAGAATGCCTTGTGTTTATATTTGTATAAGATCTTAGGGTCATCTCCACAGGTGACGGGAGAAAACAAGGTGACGGGAGAAAAGCGGGATCAATACAAATATAAAGAGAAGGCAAGCTTTTCTCGGCGCCATTGCTTCTTTCTCATAAGTACAACACAATAGATCGGATTATCGTTGCGAACAATATATAGGTTGTTGGCCGAGATCTCTTAGGTGATTCGCCTTCCTTTCATCGTCCGTTGCAGTGTAATCTCTCTCTATATATTTTAAATAGTCTTGCTCTCCTTGTTTTCCTCTCCTGTGTTTTTTATTCTATTCTTCTTTCATGAGATCTGATTCCAAATTATTCTTGGCCGCAGTTTCGAATAAATCTTCTTGTAGATGCATTCTGGCGTGCACATGTAAAACCTGACATTGGGATTTTGTATTTTGAGACCTTAAATTTAAGAACTTTTTATTATTTGTAATCCACATTTTCAACCTTTTCCCCAAATTTACTCTCTTTCTTTGGTTGGCAGATGGAGGAGTTTCTACCTGTTGTTGCGATCGTGACCCGCCTTTAAACATTCGGCCTCCCAGTGGTGGAAGAAGATGAAGTTGAATGGGCGTTGTGAGACTTGTTCGATTACGGACCAAAATTGTAATAAATATTAAAACAATATGCTAGTCCACGTTACTGAAATTAAGCATGGCCACTACTCATCCTGGATTATGACTTTCGTTTAATTATTAAATAAGGTGTAGTTTACCAATCATTTAGTAATGATTTTCTAATAGTTCCTAAGATGGATTTTTAAGAAGGATTTGTTCATTTTGCTAATCTATTTCAATATTTATATGCAAATCATTTTTATTTTTTTTCTCTTATGGGTTACACCAAGTTAGATTTTCATTTTTTGGTTATGTGTATCTCCTTCTATCCAGTCTTGTCGCTATATGATCTTTCGAGAACTAATATATAATTTTATTATGCTCGACTAAGGTCAAGTACAGAGGTGTTAGGCTTGCTAGCCAAGGCACATCGTTTCCTTGATAAAGTTCGGCATTCCTTTACAAGATTCTTCTCTTCTTTGGTTCAACCAAAGTGCCACTCACATTTCTTACAATAAATTAGAACTTTCGCTTTTCATATTAAGAGTGCTTAACTATTACAAGTTATTACAGTTAAGATGTCCATGCCAAAAATATGTTAAGGTATTTGTATGGGTGATGAGAGATAAAGTACCGTGTAAAGAATCGATTGAACAGACAGTTTAGAATGAAGTTGAATCGTCAACAATCCTAGATGCTATCATAACTTGGAGATTATGCAAGTCTCTAATCACCACATTATGCGGAAGAATTAAATTTATTTATGTAAATTGAACGACAAATATGGTAGACAAAATTGGTGGACATATTTATTACATATAGAACATGTAATGAAAATAATTATATTTATCTCACATAAAACTAATTTTAAGAATAAGAATATGCAAAAATTTTTAAAAAACTAATACACTTTCAAATAGAATTTAATTCAACTATTGGTTGAATATGTAATGTGAAGCTTCTAAATCAATAACTTAGTAATGTATAGTAGAAAGGAAGAGTAGTCGGGTCCGAGGGCTTGGTTCAACGGTCAAAACATTTTTTTAAGAGTGTTTAAGGTTCCAATTTCTCAGGCCCCGTAGTGTTAATGCGTATGTCGCGTTAGCGTAGTTGGCTATGTAAAAGGTTTACCTGATATAATTAGAGGTTATAGTGGCAACAAGGAGCGAGATTAGAATCCACGAAGAGACATAGAAAATTGTAACGAGTTACCGATTCCTCTAGTATAATCAAAAAAAGAAAAAGAAAGAAAGGAAGAGTAGTCAAGGCATGAGCAATGGTACAGAGCAATTTACATATATTATTTGAAGAGGAAACATGAAGGCTTAGAAACTTGTGTCTCATTCTCTTTTATACTTTTCTCCAAAGCTCTCATATTGTACCTAATGAGCACCAAAAATGATCATTTATTTATATACTATAATAACATAAATGTGTGGCATATTATATTATAAATACATCTTTTATGATATATATATATATATATATATATATAATAGAAAATGATGTATTTTGCCTAATGTGTGTTTTGAGTGAAATTTATGTGTAGATGTGGTACATTATGTTTTTTTTTGCACCTTTTTAGTCAAGGTCCCATACAAACTTGGCATTTGATACTTTCATTATGTGATTAAGGAAGAATTGGTAAATAAATGACAATAGTGGCAAATAAGTAATATGCTTCAAAACACGTAAAGGTACAACACCTATATTTCAACCATAAGTCGCAAGGCACCTATCTCCCAGTGAAAAGAAAGTGCTTATCTCAAAGTACAAAATATGATGCCTGTCTCCCAATAATAGGTTAGAAGGTGCATGTGTCCCATACATAAGACAATGCCTATCTCTTGAATACAAGCTGGACAACATTTTTCTCCCAATGAAAAAATGAAAGTGTGCACTGTTCAACACCCGATAACCAGCGATGATCTTCAAAGAACAAAGGAATGCTAAATATGGTGCTTGTATCCCAGTGATAGGACAAAAAGGCACATATTTTCCAACAATGGGTTGAACATTGCATGAACCAGAAAAATAAAAATATGTATGTTGATCGTAAATATTGAATATATGTATAAAATTAGACACATTATGTTAAACATAGAAAACACTATGAATATTATGTAAGGGTTAATTTTAGCATGTTTCTCTGTTTATAGATGTCTAATAAATTTATTCATGCCCATCATAGCAAATCATACAACATCTAAAATTGGAAATAGGGGATGACTGCGTTCTATATAAAATGTAGGCTACCCCTTAAGAAAGGATCCAAACTTATCTTGTAAAAATTGGTACAACATAATAAAAATATTGAGATTTTGATCAATTTCTTGTATTTGAAGAGTGATTGCATGAAATATTTGGGCAGATATTTATTAAGAACACATGCTTATATCGAGAGGAAGGTGAACAATATAAGATCAACTTTTATTTTTATTTATCAAACAATATTATCAAATATTATCAATGGCAATATCAATAGCAATAATCAAAGCAATGCACAAATCATCACACACAAGAGAGACACCAATTTAACATGGTTCACCCAATGTGGAATACTCCACGAAGAAAATATTTCTACTAAATTTTCTCAAAAAATATTATTGGGAATCAATTCCTTATTACAATGTTTATGGACCTTTGTCTAAGGGAGACACCAATCACCTATGCTATGATTTGTGGATATCTCTACATAGGAGAACTCTTTATCCTTTTATTTGGTTTGTGGAACTTGATCTAGGAGAAATCTATCCCATCAAATGGTTTGTGGATCTCTTTCCACAGAAGAACTCTATCTTTCTAGCTGGTTCATAGATCTCTCTCCACAGGAGAACTCTTTACCCTTGCTCTAGTTCATGGATCTCTCTCCATAGGAGAACTCTTTCCCCTTGCTCTGGTTCATGGATATCTCTCCATAGGAGAACTATTTTTCCTTTCTTTGGTTTGTGGATCTCTCTCCATAGGATAACTTTATCCTCTTTGCTATGGCTGGTGATATTATAGAAGACTTCTATCCCCAATACTTTGGCTTGTGGATCTCTCTCTACAAGAGACCTCTATCCCCACTGTACTAGTTGATGGATCTCTATCCACTAGATACTGTTGTTCTCTTTGCTCTATCACCTCTAAAGCTTGCTCTCAACTTTATCTTAAATCTGCACCAAACTATGTCCCAAGTCGAGTACAAATATTCTTTAAATTTTCTCATAAATCTAAACAAAAATCTATCTCAAACTGTCCCCAAGCCTTAACACAAAGCTTGATTAAATCACCAATCAACTCTACTTAGATATATCCCAAACTTAACATAAAACTTGATTAAATCACCAGTCAAATTTTCTTAAATATATCCCAAGCGTTAACATAAATCTTGAACAAATCATCAATAAAATTTGCTTAGATATTCACCAAGCCTTAACACAAAGCTTGAACAAATCAAAAACTACTCTTAATATTGTTTTAATTCTTCACAATATTTTCTCAAATCTGCCTTCAAGACTTCACAAAGACATGCTCAAATATTCCTTCTATCCCTCTCAAGGACTTGATCAAATTTGCCTTCAAGCCCTCTCAAGGACTTGCTCAATTTTGCTCTCAAGCCTTCTTAATGACTTGCTCAATTCTGTTCTCAAGCCTTCTCAAAGACTTGCTTAATTTTATTCACAAAACCCGCTCAAATAACTTTAAATATTGCATACAAAACACAACTTAAATATCTTTTAAAAAATCTCTTTACACAAATAAATTCTACTCAGAATCTTGTTTTATCTCATGAACATATAAAGAATGATAAGCTCTATCAAAACCTATGATACAATAATATCCTAAACAATAATCATTAAAATATGAAGCACTTGAGGATTTAGGGATAAAAACAAGGAAGGTAGAATTGAGACCTGTTGAGTGGTAATTTTCCCAATTGCAAAACCACACTCACCCTTAGGATTTTGATCACAAAATCCTCTCTTGCAAATAAGTTAAAACCAACATAACTTCTACAAGTTTCTGCTATATAAGCATTGCACATGTGTATTAGTAATCTCAATGAAGATATATCAATTAAATTCTAGGAATACCTTAGTGATTGCAAGTAACTATTAATAAAGGCCATGTGTTGGTTTATTTTATTATGCCATACTAAATATTTTTCATGAAACTTAAAAAAATACAAATGTGAATTGGCCCTCATATGACCATGATGTAAAGCCTTAATTCTTTTTATCTTGGAGGATTTTAGGTAGATTTTGTCTTCCTTTATTAAGTATATTTTAAACAAGTTTTATCTTGTATTAAATCCTACATTAAGTATGAAGTAGAAGATTAAAACCTATCTCTAAATATGAATTATAAATGATGAAAGAATTCATTTTGTTGATTTAAAACTCAATATGAAATAATCTGGATGACCAACTTTGTAGCTATAGTAGCACTTGATATAAAAAATAAATTAGCACTTGAAAAAATAAAATTTCGAAATTATAAAAATTCTTATAAAACACTAATTTATAAAACATTTATACAATCCAAATGGTTTCAAAATGAGTTCAAATTTATTTCGGATGAAAGGTTGAAACTCATTCTTCACACCCATGTATTTATTTTTGTCATTTTAATTTGTTTTTATTTTTATTTTAATCCTCGAAGTTTTAAAAAAATCTACAAAATGAAGGGTTAAAAAAATAAAATAACTGGAAATGGAAATAAAATTGAGAAAATCCAAAAAAAAAAATAATAGTAGTTTCATGCTACCCTATCATGCAAAACCCAAGATATGAGAGTTTTCGAACATAACCCAACCTAACCGGAACTGCATTTGCACATCCCAAAATAAGTTAGGTGCAAGCTTCTAAGGAATAGAATGTCTTCTATGGTTTTAGATATTCAACAATGCAAATCATAAAATGTATCAAACATTGCCTATAAATCTAAAAACTGAGAAAAGAAAAATGAACATTAGACCCAAAACATTCGGAAATGATTCTCCTCTTATTTTGCTCACAAAGTGCAGAATTCCCGCCAAAAAAATTTGCATTAGAACAAGAAACTTTTCTATGTACATCCTTTTTCCAAAAGCATGTGGCCTTTCCCCAGAAGAACCAAACTTTCATCTTTTGTTTCAACCAATATTTGAAACTTTGAATGTGATCTTTCACTTCATTTTCCTTGTTTTCGTATTTTTCATTTTCTAATGCAAACTTGAGCATTTGATTTTTCTTATTTTTCTTTCTTTAGCATTTGAAACACTCTTTTTAATGAAAATACTCACCTTCCTTAATAACCAATGCTTTATATTAATTATGGCCTTTCTCCATACATTTTTTTCCCTTTTCATCTCCCACCAAGGTGACATTACATGTGCCATCATGGATGGTTCTTTATTAAAAATTGAGCTCATTTATTCCTGGCCCACCATAGCATATCTAAGATACCTTTGCAGTAATGAAAAATTACTTCTATATGCCAAAGCCATTCGTTTGATCCCCTTTCACAACATGTGTTTATGTTGAATGTGAAGACTTAATAAAAAACTCTTCGAGGTAATGTTAATGAGATTGTCAGTGCACCTATAGGAGTCTCTTCTAATAGAAAGATGATCCCCCTTAATTCTACCTCAATGAATATTTTTTTCTTATCCTAATAAGAATGTAATGTTTGACAGATCTTCAAATCCCCCATATAAATCAAGCATTATATTAAGAGCGAACTCCTAACAATCATGTTGCCTTGACCGCCCATTACCAACACACTTTGTCGATGCCGCGATACAACATGCCTTTTAAAATTTAGAAATAATCCCACACATGGTCCCCATCCAATGTGTTCAAATTTCTACATTGTATCACGACTAGGTATGAAACCACTTCGCTTATTTTTATTAGTCACACTACATTTTCATTCATTCACAACACTGTTGCGAATAAAAAAACATGAATAGCATTAGATACCATTATATGAGAGTAGGATAAATGTTGTATATAATCGCACCCTTATAATCTTCGTCCATCAATTTCTTTGACGCATCCAAAGACCACCGTATGGATCGTAACAGTCCTCTCCATGAGCATTGTGTAAGAAACAAATACCTTGAAACACATCCTATCTATCACTCGATGTGATTGGTTTACATCCAACCCAACACTATAGTTCCACTCTATCAATGAATATCTCACTACACCTATCTATGTCACGTCGATTCTTTCAGTGGATCCCTATCCATTATTATTCCATTTCTACAATCATATGGTTTCTAAAATAACCTATACTTGGTAGTCGCTCCATCCACTATGCTCCATTGAATAGCACCATCGGATGTCCTACATTTTAGGAAGATTTCCATCTATGATTTGTGATCATTGAATCTCTTGGCCGCTCCTCGGATAGACAATGATGTATTCACTATCACATTACTTGTCTACATATGTGGTTGTTTCCACCTAGAGGGTCACAAACGAAGAAACTATCCTCCATATGATCTCGTTTCCACCTAGTAACCTTATCCATCTCGATATTTCCACTTTGATTTTTAATATTTTCTTGGTACGCTATTTTTGTTCTTTCAGCAACTATCAAAGTTGAACAATGTGAAACCTTGCCAACTACAGGTAATTGAAGATCAATGACTCCCATTGTATCCTTTTATGACAAGATTTCTCTATGCATAACCCACATCAAGCTTAACTTCCATCATTCTGTTTGGAGCAATCCATGCTATCATTACTGGCTCCACGTATCAAGTGGGTCCAAATTCTCATAGTCGCTTAACATAAATTCTCTGACATCCTGAGAGTTTTATAGGGTTGACGTCCACATAATACTCCACTCGGTGCATCTGCCTCATGAGTTTTAGTTCACATCAATGTTGTTCATCATTCGTATTTGTCCATATTACCTGATTGCCATAGATTCAATGTCAACCATCCATGCTTGCCTGATTATCACGAGGTTGTCGACTTCCATGTCTGCTTTATCGATGCTAGCGCGACTTTTACTCCCCATTTGACACATCATCCATGTGTCACATGACTTTGTCCATTTTCACATCTACGTAGTCCATATCCCAATATGTATTTGATGGTCTATGTTAGCATTTTCATCCCATCATTGGCATCGATTGGTCTATGTAGGATATACCTCATCATTGTCTATCCCTAAGTTCACTGTACTTCGTGCTCATTCAACTAGTTGATCCTACATGGTTGGGGCTCTCCTCGAAACACGTCCAACCTGTCATAACACCAAAAGCACATGAGTTCAATTTCTTCAAACAAGGTTATTATAACAAAAACATAAAAAAATAAAGAGTGAAATTTCATGTGGAGTTTTAGCAAAATATTTCATTGTTCTACTCTCCACCATTTTAGTCCCAAAATTTGAGCATGATCACAAAATAATTCATCCCCCTTTTTTCTCAGGTTCACCTGCTTTCAGGTTAGGTATTCTAGCCTACTTAACAAAGGAATACAAAAAATGGGTAAGAGACCATAAGTTAGCTACCATGGAAAATCACCTCAAAATAAGAAAAAAACCCAATAGAAAACTTTAAAAATGCACAAACCAAAATCTAACTTAATACAAACTAACAAGAATGCAACACAAAACCAATAGTTAAGGACAAAGCACGAAAATAGAAAGACAAAATCAAAACATGGAAACCAAAACTATATACAAGCGTACAATATGGTACAATATGATGCAAAGTTTGAGCTATCACTTCCCTGGATCCCAAACATGATTAGCACATTTAAAAAATCTCACAATGGAACTCAAACTCAACTCAAGATGTTCTCACATTCACATAACAATGATACTCATGATATTTGTATAACCCCTAATTCAAGATATTTTACAAGTTCTCACTCAATAATTCACTAATCAAGTATATAAAGGCTTACTCAACAATGCTTATCAAAATGAACCTTTTCACTCCAACTTAACATTCATAATATCCAACAATCACTCTCAAGGATAATGTGCCCTTACCTCTTGTTTGAAGACGATTTGAACTTAAACACATGTTTCAATCACAACCACTCTTTTTACCAACACTAGAGTTAGATAGCAAATATTTATCCTTAATAATTTCTCACAAAAGTATTTCATTAATTCAATATATCAAAACTTACTCAACCTTATTTATCCTTTCAATACAATTTTTATTAACTTAGTTTTCAAAAAATATATCTAACTCCTATGACACACCTTATTACTCCTCTCAATAAGCTCAAAGCACTCAAAAATCAAACACCCAAAATAATACTTTGCATATCCTTTTACCTCCCTCACAAAAACCTTATCATATGTATTTACCACTTTATTAAAACTTTAAGTAATAAAAAATTAACTTCTGCAATTGTTAGAACCAAGCAAATTTTAGTGCATACCTTATAGTCCACCAAAAGGTACCTCAACGGGTTTCGAACGCATAACCTCTCCCTGCCAAGCGCATTTGCAAGATGCGTGCCCACCACGTGGGCTACGTGCCTCCACACAAAGGAAAAAGCTATCATATTCCCTTTGTCCTTTGCCTCTTGTGCAAATTTCAACAAAAACCTTCTCTTGCTCAACAAAACGTAGACCACAAGATTTTATCCCTCAACCTCATGCTTGTCAATGTCTTAGCGTAGCCCCTGACTGCCATTTGTGCTTGCCAATGTCTTAGCGTAGCCCTGGGCTACCAGTCACATTGCACAACGTCTTGGAATGTAAAGTAGAATCTCCTCCTCCTTGTCCTATGTTATGTCTCTCAAAACCTTTTAGAACACACACGATCTTCTTCATTGCAATGCATACGATTTTCACTTATATAATTTGGATCGCGGATGATTATTTGCCATGGTGTTTGCCCTCTTTTATATGCAAAGTGCCATATATTCGACGACGATGATGATTTCCATTAGTTCAAAATTTTTGAATGAATTAACCTTTATGCCTTCTTAATCCTAACCTTTAGGGTTAATTAAATTAATTTATAATTAAATTATAATTTATTTATAATTAACTTAATAACTTTAAGAGTTAATTAAATTAATTTATAATAAAACTACTATAATTAATTTAAAACTTTGGGTCTTGTTGTTTTAATATTATAATAAAATATTATAATATTATTTTCTCATCTGAATTGATTATGAAACCTAAAATTGATGCTGCTCACTAAAACTGAAGCATACACATCAATAACAACAAAACCTACTCATATTTCCAACACTCCACTCCTACAAGGTGTGGCCGAACCAAAAACCTTCTTTAATTTAATTATTAATATTTATATATTTTAATTTTAAATAGAATCAAAATATATACTATTAACTTTACGAGGTAGGGGTTATAGTAGGAGTTCCACGCGGAGGCAATGTGATTTAACCCTGTAACCAATTATTCAAAAATGAAAGGTAGTTACCAATTCCCTTATGTATCAAAAATAAATAAATAAAAGAAAAACTTAATTTTATATTATTTTACTTTTATAAATTTTATTTTAATATAATTATTATAATAAACTTATTTATCCTAAATTTTAATCAATACATATTTTAATAATATTAGAGAACAAACTTAATCACAGATTTCCATTTATATTCGATTATTTGTTATCCTTGGAACAAACATATAATTTTCTAATTAAAAAAAAAAAACATTAAAAACACAAAAACAAAAAATATATATATTTTAAAAAATATTTTTTATGGATTGAACTTACAAGTAGTATCTTTGTTGATAGACCACATCACATAAATAAAACAAATATTTTTGTTAATAAACCACATCACATAAATAAAACATATTTTGTTTTAATGTCAATACACTGTCTTCGACATTAGATCACTATGTAATGGAGGACTTTTACAAAATTTGTATGACATTAAATCACTATGTGATGGAGGACTTTTACAAAATTTGTATGTAAAAACTCAAGCTTCAATCACAGTACCATTAATTGCGTTCTCGCATCTTGGCCGAAACCATCTCATATTACATTGAGTGTCGACGAGTAGTCCATGTATCAGCATGTCGTAACCAACACGACTCTTGTTGTCTTCGTTGAACCATACCACAAATTTCTCCGTAGAAACGTTTTAGCTTTGCGTATAAATTTTTGTTCCAAATCCATTCTTACTCGACATAGCTTAACCATATTTTAGTATCAAAATAACTTGTTCTACAAGTTATACTTCAATTTCCGGTGATTTTCCCCCCTTTAAATTAGCGGTGAAACTGTCTATATATAGTTGGCAACAATTTCCTCCTTTGGCCAGTAATCTGATCTATTGTCTTGTACTTATGAGAAAGAAGCAATGGCGCTGAGAAAAGCTTGCCTTCTGTTTATATTTGTATTGATCCTGCTTTTCTTCTGTCACTGTGGAGAGGGCCGAGATCTCTTAGGTGATTTGCCTTCCTTTCACTCTCGGTTGCAGTTTAATCTCTATATATTATATTATAAATAGTCTTGCTCTGTTTGTTTTCCTCTCCTGAGTTTTTGCTTTTATTCCTCTTTCATGAGATTTGATTCCAAATTATTCTTGCCCGCAGTTTCGAAGAGAGCTCCTCTTTCACGTGGATGCTTGCCGGGGTGCACATGTAAAGCCTGACATTGGGCTTTTGCATTTTGAACCTTTTATTATTTGTAATCCACATTTTCAAGCTTTTTCCCTAATTTACTGTCTTTCTCTCGGTTGGCGGATGGAGTTTCTACAAGTTGTTGCTATCATGACCCGCCCTTAAACCATCCGCATGCCAGTGGTGGAGGAGGATGAAGTTGAATGGGCGTTGTGAGAAAGGAGAGTTATCCTGGACGAAGATTGTAATAAATATTACAACAATACGCTGGTCCGCGTTACTCAAATTAAGCATGACCATTACTCATCCTAGATTCTGGATTTCGTTTAATTATTAAATAAGGTGTCCTTTACCAATCATTTAATAATGATTTTCTAATAGTCCGTGAGATGTATATTTACGAAGGATTTCTTCATTTTATTAATCTATTTCAATATTTATGGAAATCATTTTTATTTTTATTTTTTAATTTGTAATTTGTAATTGTAGTACATAACATATTCGTAGCATGTGAGGGGAGAGATTTGAACTTGGGGCCTCTCGATTTCAACTAGAAATATGAGTAAGTTTTATTTCATCGAGGTGTTTATGTTCGAGTTTTGATTGGCAAGGTTGATGTTGGAATTCATTAAATCTTTGGTGGTTTTTCCAATAAACCAAAGAAAAAGGTTTAATATTATAATATTTAAGAATATAGGGTTGGTTTATGAAAATAATTGCAAGGAGTTGTCATTATAAGGCACCTAAAAACCCATATGGTAGATTGATTGAGGGTTTAATTATTTAATTTTAAATAATTTATCCTTAAGGTTAAAATTTAAAATTAAATAATAATGTTTTAAAGGGCCTAAGTTTATAAATTATAATTCAAATTTTAAAAAATTCAAATTTCATGCTGATGTTGGAGAAAGGACATTAAAATGCATATAAATATGTCAAAAACTTTTGGCAAATATTATCTTTGCGAATACAAGTTAATGCAACAAATTTTGAGCGCCAAAGCAAAGCATTCGTATGTGTTTTGAATTCATTGGGTAGAAAAGAGAGGAGAAGCACGAGTGGAGTGCAAAAGGCATACCGAAGTAGCCTGTAGAAATTTTTTTCAAGGAACGCGAGATCAAGGTTAGAATCACACAATCATTTTGTTGAAGAGGGAAAGGTGTTTTGGTTTTTGCATCGTGAAAGGAAAAAGTTAAAGGCGTCGAGGTGCACCTTTAGTTCACATGAGGGTGAGTAGCCCAAACGGTGAAAGCCTAAGCACAAAGGCGCTTGGTGGAGGATAGGTGGAGAGTACGAAACCCGCCATGAGCTCTTTTGCAAAGGAAAAATGTATGCACACTATTTTTAATTTTTATAAAGGCTTTTGCTAAGCGAAAATTGCGGAAAGTGCGCTAGAACATTATATTTATTGATTAAGGTGGTTGGAAGGGAAATAAAGAGGGAGATATAAGGTTTTGATTAAATAAAATATTAATTAGTGTTTTAGAAAGAGTAATAAGGTGTTAATAGGAATTATATTTTATTTAAAAGTAAAGGTGTTAAATAATTTAAGAGGAGTAATAAGGTGGTTAATGAAAAATCATTGTTGAAGTGAATTACTTACCTTTTGCTAATCTTTTAAAGTATGGACTTTATAAGGTGTAATTGAGAGTTAATGCTTTGTATGAGGAAATGCTTTAAGGGAATATTTGAATGAATATTTGATAAGGTTTTTGTTACCTAGGCTTTGAGATTGGCAAAGAGGTTGATTGTGTTTGAGATAAGTGTTGAGGTCAAATTCTCTTCAAACAAAAGGTATGGGCATATCTTCCTTGTGAAGTAAAATATTGTTTAATATTGTGAATGCAAGTTGGAGTGAAAAGGTTTTTGTTTGGTGAATATTGTTGGAAATAATTGAATATGTTTTCACATGCATGATTGGTGAATGTTTGTGAAAACAACTATGTGAGATTGAAGAATATCTTGAACTGGGGTTTGTGCAATATCATGAGTATCATTGTTATGTGAATGTGGAATCATCTTAAGTTACGATTGAGTTACATTATGAGAGTTGTTGAAAGCATTGAGTGAAATTATTGAGTTAGGGTTACAAATAAGTTGGTTTTATTGGTTGATTTGATTGGAAAGTATTGAAGTGATAGTTCAAGTTTTGTGAAACAAATTGTTCTATATTTTGAATTAATTTAAAACAAAAATTTAAAGTGTTTGAGTACTTGTGAGTGTGAGAAACATATTGCATCTCTCACAATTCTCTATATGCTTCTATGAGTAAAACAATATTCTAAGTTAAACTTGTTGGTGTGATTGAAAGAGAATTTATTCAATAGAATGAGTTGCGTTTGTGTGTAAGTTTGTAATTGATTTGAGCAAGCTTTTGTGAAGACTTGTTGAGCATATTGGATAAGTTCTAGTGAGGACTTGTTGAGCATATTTGAGGTAAGTCTTAGTGAAAACTGTTAAGTTAGATTGAGTTGATTTTGTGTGCAAGTTTTATAATTGATTTGAGTTGATTTGGTATTATTATATATGAAATACATTATATATATATATATATATATATATATATATATATTTATTTATTAAAATTCAAATCATAAAACATAAAAGGTTTGAACTATAATAACTCAAGATAAAAGAAAACAATTAAACTAATAAACATAAAAACCAAAGCAAAATTTAAATTTATCAAAACAAATCGAAGATACCAACACACTCAATAATGATTTCAATCAAACAATAAAATCAAATTCTCCCAAGAAGGCAAGAATACCCTACAATCTGAGGAAGCTCAAAGTCGGCATGGTTAGCTCATGGCTAAGAATTTACCAACCATAATCACTCAAAGAAAACTGAAGTCCTCAAAACATCAAAACAAAGGTGGGTCCCCAATTTTAGGGTGAGTTTTGCAAAAATCACAATAAATAGTAACTCTGCTGGGAAATGCTCCCAAGCATTTCAGGTGAATAACCTAATTTGAAAGTAAAACACAAAATATCATTGAAATATAATTATTTAGTGATATCCTAAGAAGGTGGGGGTAAACAACTTTTAACAAGAACAACTAGTTCATCTGCCTTTGCTCAGTGTGTGCAAAATTAATTTGTTTTGAATCCTTGAAACCATATGAGTTCCAAAATTTGACTTGCATTAGGCTATAAAATATTGCTCATGATAGAAAATTTTTATAGATAGAGCTCTACTACCAATAAAGAATTTACAGCCCCTATAGTGTTTATCTAACCCACCCTTGTGTTTGATTAATAATTTGTAAAGATTTTCTTATAATCGAGCTGTGTCTAGGTAGATCCTTATTGTAAATCAGTCGTCTATAGTCCTACTAGGGTTTATCTAGACTTTGTGACTAGTTTGATCAAGCTTTACAATGCTCATTTTTTTTTATAGCTTTACAATAATTAAATACATCACAAAGGTTAGGAAGCATAGAGATAGAGCATGTTGGATTTTCACCTTAATTTGTGATTCAGGATAACTTCATCCTTTAGGACTTCCAGAAATACCCTTTAAAGTGTGAGTTACATGTGGAGTTTTAGCAAAATATTTCATTGTTCTACTCTCCACCATTTTAGTCCCAAAATTTGAGCATGATCACAAAATAATTCATCCCCCTTTTTTCTCAGGTTCACCTACTTTCAGGTTAGGTATTCCAGCCTACTTAACAAAGGAATACAAAAAATGGGTAAGAGACCATAAGTTAGCTACCATGGAAAATCACCTCAAAATAAGAAAAAAACCCAATAGAAAACTTTAAAAATGCACAAACCAAAATCTAACTTAATACAAACTAACAAGAATGCAACACAAAACCAATAGTTAAGGACAAAGCACGAAAATAGAAAGACAAAATCAAAACATGGAAACCAAAACTATATACAAGCGTACAATATGGTACAAGATGATGCAAAGTCTGATCTATCACTTCCCTGGATCCCAAACATGATTAGCACATTTAAAAAATCTCACAATGGAACTCAAACTCAACTCAAGATGTTCTCACATTCACATAACAATGATACTCATGATATTTGCATAACCCCTAATTCAAGATATTTTACAAGTTCTCACTCAATAATTCACTAATCAAGTATATAAAGGCTTACCCAACAATGCTTATCAAAATGAACCTTTTCACTGCAACTTAACATTCATAATATCCAACAATCACTCTCAAGGATAATGTGCCCTTACCTCTTGTTTGAAGACGATTTGAACTTAAACACATGTTTCAATCACAACCACTCTTTTTACCAACACTAGAGTTAGATAGCAAATATTTATCCTTAATAATTTCTCACAAAAATATTTCATTAATTCAAGATATCAAAACTTACTCAACCTTATTTATCCTTTCAATACAATTTTTATTAACTTAGTTTTTGAAAGCACGAGATTCCGGTCAAAAGAAACACCAAGTGCGATTGCATTCAAAATTAAGTACGCTTAAGTCCTAGAAATGTAAATTGCATGAAACGGAAAAGAGACACATTGGAAGAGACACAATCAGATAAAGAAAACACAGCCCTTTCATTAATTTCCTTTGATCTCCATTACAATGATGCCTCCTCCCTTTTCAGGGGCTAGGAGCGCAAATAGAGTTTGATTACAATCGTTGAATGATTCCTCCTTCCGCGTGCCCACGATTGCAATGGGCGGGCCAAGATGATGCCGCCGCTGATGTCGATGAGTTCTTTGCCTCTGCTGCTTCTCCTGTGAACAAAGAAATGACCAAGGCGTCAGTAGCACCTGCTGCAAATGAAAAGCATTCTCTCTCTAAAACCAATGAAATATGCATATGAATATTTGCCTAAAACAGTGAATACAGTGACACCAAATTGCTTCAAAACTTGACAGAAGGTAAGAGAAGTTACCAGAAGGCCACTGCCACTGAGGCAACTGGCCAATCCACCTTAAACTGGAATTCATCCCTGGGCAGGACGAATTCTGACTGTAATTTGTCCCTGGGTGGGACGAATTCTTCTGAGTTGGAGAAACCGACCTGCTGCTACTCCAATGTCGGATCCCGGGTCCTGCAAAATGCCTATAGATAGGGGTGTTAGGTAATTGGGGCCATTTTGGGACGACCCAGATGGTCGGATTTTCCCAATTTGGCCTCCACCCTCAAGATTTTGACTTTGACACCTGCAAGTTAGCGAAACGACAAAGCAATACAAAACATCCTAAAATCTGACCAAAAGTTACAAAATTGCAATTATGGACTAATCAGACCTAGTAACACATAATGCAATCTAAAAAATAATCTAAAGTGCTCAAAAACTAAAATTAGGACTTGGGAGGTGCGGGGGTGCCCAAGTGGGCCTCCCACCATTGGCCCTCGATTTTGGAGCCAATCCACCGAGGATGGGCCCAAAACCTTTTAGGATTGGGGAGTCGGCGAATTGGTAGGTTCAGATGTCCATGCGTCGGATTTGAGTAAGGTTCGAGCTTCCAAAGGCCACCCAACAACCTCCCTTGCAAAAGAGATTGGTGGATATAGGAAGGTGAACAAAGGGGGATGCAAGTGAGTCTTCAATTTGGCATCACTTCGTTGCTTGAACACTCCTTCAACCTCTCTCTTTTGGGTGAGAAAAGTCCCACCTTTTATAGACCCAAGGGGTCTCTTTTGGGAGGGAAGCACAAAAGCCAAGTGTTGGCCATAGGCGCCATGTGGCAGTCTTGTCTTCCCATGAGGGAGGGGAGTCCTCCATTGACTTGAACTTTGATAAATGCTTTTTGTAACAGTCCTCTAATGGCCCCTCTGTCCACTTACACATGCGTGCAAGGCAGGAGCCCTTAACTGACTGTTCTGGGCTGCCACTTGGCACCATTTGCCTTTTTGCCCGTTAAGCTTGGAATTCGTCCCACCCAGGGACAAATTTAGAATTCGTCCTGGGGTGGGACGAATTCTATTTTGAATTCGTCCCAGGGTGAGACGAGTACTGGGCAAAGTGTCCAAGTGTGCCAAATTGCTTCTTGACCCTAAAAAATTGCTATGAAAGTGGTTAAGACCATTGTTTAACCTCTAAGGGCTGCCCTGGGGGCTGTGTTTGTCAAAGCGATCAGTGTTTGCAGTCACATAATCGGATTGGTGCTGTTTTGGTGTCTACAGATGCCCCTTTTTGGGAAGTGCTGCGGGTGACGTAGTGCTGAGCAAAAATAGATAACCAAAGCACTAATGATTAGGGTTTCTTGGTAACCTAACCAACTTTTGATGCCCCAAGTATGGAAAGGGCATGCATTCTTGAATCCTTGCTTCTGACGAGCTAAGGAATTTGATTTCAAGTATTAACCTGTTTTGGTGAGGTGTGACTTGAACTTAGACATTGATCAGTCATGAACAAGTGAAGGGCATTTTTATCCTCAGGGGGAACCTTGTGTTCATGATTCACGAAATGCCAAGTGTTTGATTGATTTGATTGTTGCTTGTTTATTGCCCCAAGCAGGAGCGTGATTGTCTTTGTCAATGATTCTTTGAATGCATGTCGTTTTCCTTAATTGGGTGTGTGATTGTTGGTTGGTGACTTAGTGTGACTACCCCCTCAAGCGACGAATCGATGAGGGAATGACCTTTGTGAGAGAAGCAACGAGTCGCTTGACCCAAGATGACTTGTGCAAGGTTGCCTTTAGAGGTTTTACCGTTAAGCGTGTGCAATTTTTCCAACATATGGACCTATTTTTGGTGGGTGTTAACCCTTTTGGTGGTCATAATGAGGTGAAATCGTCGAAAACTTATTTCCCGTGGAGCGGTCCGGCTATGATAGCCTTCTTGGGGAATTAGGAGAGCGATAATTTGGACCTCGACATCGATTTTCTTTGCCTAGAGGCTAAGTGCGAGAGAACTTGTGTCCGGCCTTGTTTTTGTTGTGTTTTTGTCGAATTTTGTACTATTTTTGTGACACCATTTGGTGATTGAATTGTCGGCAATCCGTCCTCCCATGGAGCGGTCCGGCTATGGTAGCCTTCTTCGGGAGTAGGATAGTGACAATTAAAACCCCGACATCAATTTTGCTATGCCAAGAGTTTAAGTGCAAGAGTACTTTTGTCTGGCATGTTTATTGCTTGTTTTGTGTTGCATTTTTGTTGTTTTGTTGTTTTTTTTTTTTGTGACACCATTTTGGGATTAAATTGTCAAAATCTGTCTTCCCGTGGAGCGGTCCGGCTATGGTAGCCTTCTTAGGGAGTAGGATAGTGATAATTTTTTACTTCGATGTCGATTTTGTATGCCCATGTTGTCAGTTGCATTTGCAATCCTGTCAGGCAGTTTTATTGTCTATTTTTAGTGCATTTTTAGGCATTTTTCTTGATTTTTTTGTGCTGGCCTGAATTCGTCCCTGGGTGGGATGAATTCCAGCTGGAGAATTCTTCCCTGGGTGGGATGAGCACTGATCAGAGCGCTCGTCCCAGTCAAAGACGAATTCCAATGCAAAGGGTCTATTTAAGGGCCAAAACTTGATTTTGGGCTCATTTGTGTCATTTTTTTCTTGCGATTTTGGAGCTCTGGGAGGAGGAGGTAATTCTGCGAAGTGAAGCACTGCTTGAATTCTCTCTGCCATCATGAGTGCACAAACTGGTTCAAGAGGTGGAGCCGAGGCAAGACCTGTAAGTGACCCTATGGTTTATTTTGCTTTAACTTAATGCATTGTTTTTGTGTTGCACTTTTCAAAACTTTAAGATTTTTTGTGATGTTTTTGTTTAACAACTAAGGTTAGAAACCCTAGAATTGAAAATTTTATCTTTTTCATTTATTTATTTATTTTTTTTGTTTGCTTGCAGGTTGTTAGGAGCCGGTACCGTGTACCCGCTGCCTTTACTGAGGCGCGATTGGCATTGACTGATGATGACTGGGAATGGCTTGATGCCCTTAGGCTCAAGCAAGTGGCTCGACCGGAGCTTGTGGTTTCGGATCAGGCCTATCCGATAGCCCTGATCAAGCTTTGGGATCCATGGACCAATACTTTCCATCTCCCGACGGGGAGATGACTGTGACTCTTGAGGACGTCTATCGGTTGCTTCGGATTCCGATAGATGGTCTGCCTATTCGGACATCTTCGTTTGATCAGCGGATTGCTATACTCACGAGATGTTTTGGGCATGGGGGGAGCTGGGTGTAGCAGACCCAGTGGAGACCGCCGAGGCGGATTTCCAGGCTGGCGGCATTTTGGTTAGCTGGTGGAAGGAGAGGGGGGTGTTAGGAGTGAGGCACGCATTCTTGATGGGCCTCATTTCTAACATTCTTATCCCTGATTCGTCAGGTGCGAGGTTCCCGTGGAATCTACTGGATTTGGTGTGGCAGTTGGCAGAGTGCCCGATAGAGGCACCGTTGATCCTGAGATGGGGACAGACTTTGTTGGCGCAGCTGTATGGGGAGCTGTACGGGGTCCGCTGTCGACAGCGAAAGGGTGTCAGTTGCAGCTTTATGTTGCAGTGCTGGGGTTGGCAGCACATAGCTGTTGAGAGGCCTACCGGGTTATCGTGGATGACTCGGGTGGCGATGGAGGATGAGGAGATTGGTTATGCGGATTTGTGGCGACGGTCTGTGGAGCAGGGGCAGAGTCGGCGATGGGCAGGTGCCTTTGAGCACTATATTGATGCCTTTTCACGGCTCACTCCAAGGGAGGTGTTTTGGCGTCCCTATCGGGACTGTCCAGCCTGGCCTGAGGCTGGAGAGTGGCTTCGACAGGTACGGAGGGAGCGATTGTTGACTGGGTGGCACGGGACGGAGCATGAGTTCTTTCCGTACCGCCGGGTTACACGACAGTTTGGGGTGCGCCAGGGGTTGCCTGGTGAACCCGTAGGCTATCGGCGTCGGGGAGATGAGAGGGATCTGGAGCCACCGGTCCTCGTGCCATTGGGCGAGGAATCGAATGCGGTGATTGAGGTGTTGGATGTGGATGATGTCGGTACTACCACTGAGTATGACTCGTGGTGGGTATTGCGGCGCTGGAGAGGAGAGGGTCCACTGGGAGGCACGAAGGTGGCAGTGGAGGATGCTGAGGCGGTAGGGGGTGATTGGGGAGGGCCGTTGGATGATGCAGACATGGTGGATGCGGGATATGAGGATGTTATGGTTGAGAAGTTATGGCCCTGGCAAGATGCACTAAAATTTAGAGAAAAATACAAGATTTCCCATTTTTTGTTGGATGGTCCTACATCACTTGTGGGCACATTTGGGGTGATTTTGGGTTGACCAAAGGGTTCATGGACACCTTTGGGGCATTTTGGAGTGACCAAGCGATTACGGGAATCCTTGGAGCTTTTTGGAACAAGTGACAAAATGCGTAAATTTTTATCTTTTTGTTTATGATTTTTTTTTGTCTACACTAAGCAGAATTAAGCACACACATTCACAAAACCGTGATTATCTCTTTTAAGGATTAAATGGTGTGTCCTAAACTAGTTTAGTGCATTTTGATGTTTTGTTTTTGTTTTTGTAGGTTTTGAAGATCGTTTAAATGCATTATGACGGCTCATATAACTCCCAAAAGGTCGCCCCTTCAATATACCAGCCAGGCCGATATACCAACCTCTCTATATACCTGCCCTTACAAGAGGGAGACTATAGGTACGTGAGAGCAAAATGTATGTGGTACGTAGGTGGTACAGAAGGGGGATTGTCCTGTTAATGGCACCTACCATAGAAAACTTATCCTCACACGCATGGGAATCACCCCAGCTACGCTCGGTCTGTCTTCGTCAGGATTTATGCCTAACAACAGTTGACAATCAGGAAATGGATGCAAATCAAGAAAAGGTGGTGATGAAATCCACCAATGGTCTTGATCAAGGGATGGGGTCTTACGACCAGCTCCTTGGTTTAAAATTATTTCGTGATGTGTGTGGGATTCAATTTATTCAACAAAAATGAAACTAGCATACATGACTTTTCCTAATGCAATGCAGGATTAAATGAAAATAATTAAAGAAACAGAAATAGAAATAGAAAATTTAACAGAGATGATAAAAATCCCTACCTCTTCTCTACCTGCTTCTGTTTTCTCTGAATTTTTGCTCTGAAAATCCGAGACAGGAATTCGTCCCTCTCGGAGACGAATTGCGAGGACGGTAGTCGTCCCTCCCAGAGACGAATTTGAATTCGTCTCAGGGTTAGACGAATTGCAGAAAAGAATTCGTCCCTGTCAGATACGAATAGCAGTCTGCAACAAAAAAATATGTACCTGTCAAGCACAAACACAAAAATTTAATTAGTTTCTATGATTTTAAAAACCAGGGAACAGAGTCCCACCGTGATCGCCACTGAAAGCACGAGATTTCGGTCAAAGGAAACACCAAGTGCGATTGTATTCAAAATTAAGTACGCTTAAGTCCTAGAAATGTAAATTGCATGAAACAAAAAAGAGACACATTGGAAGAGACACAATCAGATAAAGAAAACACAGCCCTTTCATTAATTTCCTTTGATATCCGTTACAATGATGTCTCCTCCCTTTTCAGGGGCTAGGAGCGCAAATAGAGTTTGATTACAATCGTTGAATGATTCCTCCTTCCGCGTGCCCACCATTGCAATGGGCAGGCCAAGATGATGTCACCGCTGATGTCGATGAGTTCTTCGCCTCTACTGCTTCTCCTACGAACAAAGAAATGACCAAGGCATCAGTAGCACCTGCTGCAAATGAAAAGCATTCTCTCTCTAAAACCAATGAAATATGCATATGAATATTTGCCTAAAACAGTGAATACAGTGACACAAAATTGCTTCAAAACTTGACAGAAGGTAAGAGAAGTTACCAGAAGGCCACTGCCACTGAGGCATCTGGCCAATCCACCTTAAACTGGAATTCATCCCTGGGCAGGACGAATTCTGACTGTACTTCGTCCCTGGGTGGGACGAATTCTTCTGAGTTGGAGAAACCGACCTGCTGCTGCTCCAATGTTGGATCTCGGGTCCTGTAAAACACCTGCAAACAGGGGGGTTAGGTAATTGGGGCCATTTTGGGATGATCCAGATGGTCAGATTTTCCCAATTTGGCCTCCACCCTCAGGAATTTGACTTTGACACCTGCAAGTTAGCGAAACGACAAAGCAATACAAAACATCCTAAAATCTGACCAAAAGTTACAAAATTGCAATTATGGACTAATCAGACCTAGTAACACAGAATGCAATCTAAAAAATAATCTAAAGTTCTCAAAAACTAAAATTAGGACTTGGGAGGTGCGGGGGTGCCCAAGTGGGCCTCCCACCGTTGGCCCTCGATTTTGGAGCCAATCCACCGGGGATGGGCCCAAAAAATTTTAGGATTGGGGGGTCAGAAAATTGGTTGGTTCAGATGTCCATGCATCGGATTTGAGTAAGGTTCGAGCTTCCAAAGGCCACCCAACAACCTCCCTTGCAAAAGAGATTGGTGGATGTGGGAAGGTGAACAAAGGGGGATGCAAGTGAGTCTTCAATTCGGTAGCACTTCGTTGCTTGAACACTCCTTCAACCTGTATGTTTTGGGTGAGAAAAGTCCCACCTTTTATAGACCCAAGGGGTCTCTTTTGGGAGGGAAGCACAAAAGCCAAGTGTTGGCCATAGGCGCCATGTGGCAGTCTTGTCTTCTCATGAGGGAGGGGAGTCCTCCATTGACTTGAACTTTGATAAATGCTTTTTATAATAGTCCTCTAACGGCCCCTCTATCCACCTACACATGCGTGCGATGCAGGAGCCCTTAACTGACTGTTCTAGGCTGCCACTTGGCACCATTTGCATTTTTTCCCATTAAGCTTGGAATTCGTCCCACCCAGGGACGGATTTAGAATTCATCTTGGGGTGGGACGGATTCTATTTTGAATTCATCCCAGGGTGAGACGAGTACTGGGCAAAGTGTCCAAGTGTGCCAAATTGCTTCTTGACCCTACAAAATTGCTATGAAAGTGGTTAAGACCACTGTTTAACCTCTAAGGGCTGCCCTGGGGGCTGTGTTTGTCAAAGCGATCAGTGTTTGCAGTCACATAATCGGATTGGTGCTGTTTTGGTGTCTACACTAAGAATTACA